>PVHT020000195.1:1693885-1737587 GCA_004024745.2 Catagonus wagneri
TCCAAGGACAGTTAACACCCTCCTAAGAAAAATAAAATGGCTCAGCTCAGCCTTGAAGGAAGGCTCAGGCAAGATGCTATCAAATACACTGAGGGTTAGAATTGAGCTATAGAAATTGAGATAAGGTGGTCTTGGAACAGAGATAGACAAATTAGCCAGTTGAAAGTGATGTGAGAGCCCAGAAGTAGACCATACTTTTGGGGGGGGGGCAGGGGGCTGTACCACAGCATGTGCAAGTTCCCAGGCCAGGGATCAAACCAGAGCCACAGCAGTGACAACACCAAATCTTTAACCACTAGGTGACCAGGGATCTCCCATAAAGAGAACATACTTAGATATCCCCACAGCTTCAAAGTCACCTCCACTGGCCTCCCATATCACTAAGAGTGAAAGTCAAAGTCCACATTAGCCACCTGGCCTTAATATCTTTTCCTCTGCTGTCATCTCTCGCTATTCTCTCCCTTGGACTGCTCCACTCCAGCCACACTGACCTCTTTTCAGTTCAATATATAACAAAGTCACGGCTATCCCTAATACTAAATACTGCCACTCTGTTGTTTACTTTAGGTCAGATTCTTTTTTTTTTTGCCTTTTGTTGTTTTAGGGTCACACCCGCGGCATGTGGAGGTTCCCAGGCTAGGGGTCTAATCAGAGTTGTAGCTGCCAGCCTACAGTGCAGCCACAGCAACGCAGGATATGAGCTGCATCTGCGACCTACACCACAGCTCATGGCAACGCCAGATCGTTAACCCACTGAGCAAGGCCAGGGATCGAACCCGCAACCTCATGGTTCCTAGTCAGATTCGTGAACCGCTGTGCCACGACGGGAATTCTTATTGCCTGATTTTTCATTCAATATTTACCAAAAAAATGTTTTTGCAAAAAGGCAAGAGAAAGTAAACACTAATTTTAGAAAACAATTTTAATTCAGTGGAATCATAAATTTGTGAAGGATGACCGTGATAGAGAAAATGTCATAATTTCAATAGAAAGAAATATTTGTTCTACCCATTCATTTATTAAATAAATAATTACTAACCGCCCAACGTGTTTCAGGGAATGAGTAAATAAGACACAGCAACAGTGGTGAACAAGACAGGCAAGAGGCAAGATCCTCGCCCTCATGGTGCCTCACTTCAGTGAGGGAGGAAAAAATACAACACGGTTATCAGATACCAGGACATGTATAAATGGAGAAAAAAAGAATAATTCCTCAGTCAGAGGGCTCTAAGAAGGACACATTTAAGGTGAAATATCAGTAACAAGAAGGAGCTAGTAGCCATATGAAGATCTAAGTCAGTCACATTCCAGATAAAAGATGCTCAGAGTGTTTCTGAGAATAAATCACTTTCACTTTCCATGACTGATTTGGAAGAACGCTCAGGAAACATTTAAATATTCCGCTGTCAATAATGGTACACCTCATTTCAAGGAAACTAGATATAAAAATTAAATCATTCCTACTAAGAAGACTCAGCACCCCCAAAAGTTCTGTATGTAAGTATATGCAAAGAACATTTGGTCCCACCTATTCTCTGTGGAAATCAAAATTGAGTAATGAAAACTGGGAATCAGAGTTTTAAATGTGTGAGTAAATATACAGTATAGGTGTCAAGAACAGTCTTTTAACTACTAGTATTCATAATGGGGAAAAAAAATTATGCCAAATTGAATTTAACTACAATTTTATATGAATAACACTGACTAATTTTTAAGGCATAAAAATGCAGACATTTCAGCTTTAAGTAACTAAATAACTTGGATGAAATGTCCCTTTGAGGGCAAATACAAATGCTGGAGGGAATAGTTTTTAAAAAACAGCCTAAAAATCCTCAAAGATTGTGAAGAATTTACCTGGCTGAAATCAAGGCAAAAGAATAGAACCAAGAGAAGCAATTCAAACCACCAAAACCAGTTTTAGGCCACAGGCACTTGAAGGAAGATTCAGAAAAATTGGGATAAAAACAGACTTGCTCCTAAAACTTTTATGAATCCAGGGGCAAAAAATTCAAAGGCAAAAGTGTTTCAAAAGGAAGAAGTAAAATAAGTACCATTCAACTTGAGGATGAAACCCTGAAGAGCTAGACCCCAAGGATAAAGGAAACCAGAAAGAAATCAGTACCTGGACTGACTTGAATTATAGCATTATGTCACCTGAGCGACCTAAATACACCTCTAAGTGTACCTTGGATTGAGGTGGTCCCACATTAAGACTGTTAGTGCCAACACTTGTCTGGTTGAAAGAGGTGGCGGCGGCAGTGTAGGGGGGGGTCTCTACAAGAAGGTTAACATCAACCTAGGCCTCATAATATTGTTACAGATAATTTCTTGTTTACATTATGCAGTAAGATAACCAGGTATACAAAGTAATAAGATACCACAAACAAAAACTAACAGAAATGACTAAAACAGAAAATGACCCCAGAAAGACTCATAATATCAGCATTAATCAGAAATAGCCTACAAAACAACTCTAGGGCTGAATTAATAAAATTCCAAATGTTAAACATTTTGACAGAACTGAAAGGTCTAAAAGGCAGAAGAACAAATTGGAAAAATAAATTACAATTTTAGAACTGGAAACTAGAATACCAGCAAGGGAACTCAATAGACAGTATAAAGAGAAAAGTATGATATGTAAGAGTTTAAACATATTTTTTAAACTTGAACAAATGAAAATATAAAGAACTACAAAATACCTTTTTTTCCCCCAAGCACACACAGAACATCTACAAAAGCGCCATAATGCAATTCAAAGTCATAATGCAATTCAAAGCAAACTACAAAGATTTTGGTTCGAGTATGTTCTTTCTCTCTCCTCAATGCAAGTATGCACGAAATCAGTCAGAAAAGAAATAACCAGGAAATATACATATGTTCAGAAATTAAAAATACATTAAGTAATCCATAAGTCAAAGAAGAAATCATAACAAACATTTAAAAATAATAAAAATACAAATACAAATACAATGTGAAGATGCTAAAACAATGCTTAGGGAGGGAACTGAAAGCCTCATATATGCATACATCACAAAATAGAAAAGAATAAACTAAGCATCAACCTCAAGAGGTTTTAAAAAAAGAACAGGAGTTCTCATAGTGCAGAGAGTTGGGGATTTGGCACTATCACTGCAGCAGCCTGGGTCACTGCTGTGGCACAGGTTTGATTCCTGGCCTGGAAACTTGCACATGCAGAAAAAAAAAATATATGTATATATAAAGAAATAAGAGCAGAAACTCATGAAATAGAAAACACACAAACACTAAGAGATCAAAAGAGCAAGTAAGATCTCAGAAATCAACTCTGAAACCCATCAAGGGCAAAAGAGAACTCAGCCCAGTCAACACAGAGATTTACAGCATTATGCTGCTACCCCAAGCAGAGAGCCAGCCACATTAGACCAGATTTCTGATCTATGGAACTGTGAGCTAATATATGGGTGGTGTTTTAAGCCACTAAGCTTGTGGTAATTCATTACAAACAACAGAAAACTAATAAAACAGTATCAATTCATTTATATACAGTTTCAAAACCAGCAAAGCTGAATTATAAACTATATTGTTTAGGTATGCATAAATAAGCAATATATAAGTGACCAACGAAGTGTTTCTTTAAAAATGAAGATATTAGTTAATTATCATTAGGGAGGAGTTGAGATTGACAAGAGATACATAGGAGGCTATTTTTAATGTTCTATTTCTTGAGTGATAAACATTCATTAGAGTGTGTATTTAAGTTTTATATATTTCTTTGTTGTTATATTCCACAATAAAACAAGTTTTTAAGAAGTCAAAGAGTAATTCTGATAATGACATCATACATTAAATAGCTCCATGGTCATTTATATGGAGGTAAAAGACAATTTTTTATCAAAGATAAAGCATTTCAATATTACATTAACAAAAAAAGTTAAACTCTTTCTTTTCAGACTCCATCCACATAACATCCTGTGTCTAGTGCTAGGTATCAAAAACAAAATTCAAAACTCCCAGTGATAGATAACTTGGATGGTAACTACACTCCAAGACCATGTCAGGTCAGGAGTGGGTGAGGAAGCTGGGCAGGTTTGGCCTCAGTAAGAGATGACTGCCATTCTAATACCTAAAGACTCCTTGAAAAAGAGGGAGGGGAACAGGTGATTTGGGTTATTTCAGGGTGCAGAACTAAGATCAGTGGAGGAATGTAAAGGAGAAAGATGTCAGCTCGGTAGCAATTTAGACAGTGATGAACCATCGATGGTTATTCATAATTTCTAGAAATATCCATCAGACACCTCCAGTGGGCCAGCCCACTGCAGATGCTCTGGGATACAGCAGCGAACAAGAGAGACAAACCTCCTGCTCTCATGGAGCCGTGAAGGGAGACAGACAATAAACAAACATGATCATTCCAGACAGTGACAATTTTTATGAAGGAAAGAAAACAATCTTATGATAGACAGTTTTGGAAATTGAGAAGAGGGTGCAAGTAGATAAGGTGGTCTGGGAAAGGCCTGGGAAAGGTCGGAAGAGGTAAAATTTGATTGAAATCTGTTTAATGTAAAGAAGCAAGCCAGGGACACAAGGATGCGACAAGAGCATTGGAGACAGTACAATCTTAGTCTAGAAGGGACCTGCAGGGGGCAGGACGAGGCCGCATGAAGGAGTTCGGCCAGCTCAGGTAGAAAAGAGTGTACTAAATTAGATGTCCTCCAAGGTCCCCTCCAACAAAGAGTTAAAGAATCTCTAGTGTTGACGGTATAGTGGTGAGCAAAGCTGCTTTCCAAGACTTTAAGAATCTCTCAAAAACCATCTGAGTTTTTGATTGCTAACCATTAACTTTGTAAGTAACGGAATGCTTTTAAAAGTGGATTTGTCTTGCACTAAGAAGTACACCTAGAATCAAGCAATCTTGTCTCTGCATTGGCAAGCAGGTACCTATAAGAACTAACAGAAATCTAAGGCTTATAAATTATTTCTTATGTTATTAGTATTGAATTTAAGAGCTGCCTGATTCTTGAATGTTTCCTTTGTTGCTGAAATTATATCCTTCATCTCAATGGGTCTTTTCTTCTTCCCAAACAGAGTACAGAATCAGTTGAATTGGTTTTGTTTTCATTTCTGGCATTGTTTTTATAAATACAAATGAGAGAACCACTTTGTCACTGAAACTGAACAGGAATGAATTTGGTACATGACAAAACTTCTTTTATAATAAGAGAGTTCAAATTGTTTGAAAGCATCCTAAAATTCATAATTCATGTATGGAAAGAAACCGTTTCCTTAGAAAGCAAAACCATGTGAAAAGCATCCTACTCTCTTGTGGAGAATTCTCCATGTTGAATATAAGTGAGGAGATAATGCACTATTACTTAGTTTTCTTTTTTCTTTTCTTTCCATTTCTTTCCTTCCCTTCTTCCTTTCTTTCCTTCTGGCTGCTCCCATGACACATGGAAGGTCCTGGGCCAGGGATCGAACCCTTGCCACAGCAGCAACTTGAGCTGATGCGGTGCTGCAATGACAATGTTGGATCTTTAACCCACTGTGCCACAAGGGAACTCCTATTTAGTTTTCTTCCTAGATGGGACCACTTGACATAATAGGATCTTCATTTTGCTTTATTCCTCCAATAGTGAAGAGTAATTTATCAGTCCATTCTCTCTAATTTAGTTCCTATTACTAAATCAAACTAATATTTGTCGGAGTTCCCATTGGTGGCGAAACGAAAACGAATCCGACTAGTATCCATGAAGATGCAGGTTTGATCCCTGGCCTGGCTCAGTGGGTTAAGGATCCCGAGCTGCTGTGGTTGTGCCGTAGACCGGCAGCTGTAGCTCCAATTTGACCCCTAGCCTGGGAATTTCCAAATGCCGCATGTGCGGCCCTAAAAAGAAAAAAAAAACCTGATATTTGACTATTGTGAGTAATATACACAGTTTAATGGCATACAACTCTCAAACTATGAAATATGTAGACTGCCTCTCATCCCTTTAACTTTAGAATCCTCCACAAAGTAGGAAATCCAGTAACAACTCAATGTATCTCCTATCCAGCTACCTAATATTTCTCCTAGCATGCCAACCCTACTAAACTTCTAGTCCTTCCTGAAGAATCTGAGGGCCTCAGGGTTTAGGGTGAAAAAGAAAACTAAACTGGGATCAGAGAAATTCCAAGTTTATACTAATACAGTACTGTCTGAGATACACTGTTGGTTAAAAAGGCTTTTCAAAAGGTTTCAAGCACTTGCATGAAAATGTAAGCATCAATTTTATCATGGTTTCTATAGGATAATTTGTTTTGACCTCCGAATTCTAAATAACCGAATTTAAAATAAACTTATAAAAGTTGGGAGCCACCTAGATTTTCTGAATTGATGTGGATCAGAAAATGTGATCTAGGAGCTCCCACTGTGGCTCAGTAGAAATGAATCTGACTAGTATCCATGAGGATGAGCTTGATCCCTGGCCTCACTCAATGGGTTAAGAATCCACTGTTGCTGCGAGCTATGGTGCAAGTCGCCAAGCGTCTTGGACCTGGAGTTGCTGCAGCTGTGATTCAACCCCTAGCCTAGGAACCTCCATATACCTCAGGTGCAGCCCTATAAAGACAAAAAAAAAAAAGAAAAGAAAGAAAATGTGGTCTAGGAGTTCCCATTGTGGCTCAGCAGTAACGAATCTGACTAGTATCCATGAGGATGAGGGCTCGATCCCTGGCCTCACTCAGTGGGTAAATGATCTGGTGTTGCCATAAGCTGTGGTGTAGGTGGTAGATACGGCTTAGATCTGGTGTTGCTGTTGCTGTGGCTGTGGTGTAGGCTGGCGGCTACAGCTCTGATTTGACCCCTAGCCTGGGAGATTCCATATGTCGAGGGTGCAGCCCTAAAAAACAAAAAGAAAAAAGAAAACGTGGTCTTAAGTTACTGTTCTCTACTCCTCCCCCAAAAAAAAAATTAAAAAGAAAAAGAAAACAATCAACCCACCAATCAAGCAAAACAATAACCTTCAGATGGAAAAAAAAATTGAAGGAACCGAAGGCCAGGACTCAAGAACACCCACACTCTTTAAATGAATTCAAGACCATTGGCCTAGGTATGTCTCATACCTGAAATGCTTTAAGACTGGAGATGAGATTGCTGAACCTCAATGATCATGGGAAAGCCACAAGGAAAAGATGAGAACAAAGACTGGCCTAGAGCAAATGTAGTCACATTTTTCAGAAAGGGTAAAACAATACATTCTGTAAATTCTAAACATGAGAACTTATAATTAAGCATTCAATAAATGTCTTGAGAACTATATGCCAGGCACTGTGATAGACACTGGGAATGTATCAGTAAAGGAAATAAACAAAATCTATTTTATGGAGTTTATCAAAGAACACACAATAAGTGTGAACTGCAAATATAAGTGCTATGAAAAAGAGAGAGAAAGCTCTACAAGAGCTTATACACGTTTCCCACCTAATTAGGGAGGGTTGGCTTTTCTAGAGAAAGCTTCCAGTGAGGTGAGATCTGTGGGACAATTAGAAATAAATTTAGAGAGGAGGAGGGATACTCCAGGAGAGAATGACATATGCAAAAGTCCCAAATCAGGAGGGAACACGGCAGACAGAAGAGACTCAAAAGGTGACTAGGGTTGGGTGGTTAATAACCTAGTACATGGTAAGGCTGGAGAAACAGTAGGATATTTTAAGTAGTTTTATCTTAATATGAGACTTAAGGAGCCACTGGATGGTTCTGAACAAGAATGGGATGTCGGAGTTCCCTTTGTGGCTCAGTGGTTAACAAATCCGACCAAGAACCATGAGGTTGCAGGTTTGATCCCTGGCCTTGCTCAGTGGGTTAAGGATCCGGCGTTGCCGTGAGCTATGGTGAAGGCTGCACACGCGGCTGTGGCGAAGGCTGGCAGATACAGCTCCTGTTAGACCCCTAGCCTGGGAACCTACATATGCCGCAGTGCGGCTTCACATAAAGGCAAAAAGACAAAAAAAAAAAAAAAAAAAAAGAATGGGATGTAGGTTCAGTGGGTGGTACGACAATCAGATGATTTGCATTTAAAAAATTTTTTTTTGATTTTTAGGGCTACACCCATGGCATATGGAAGTGCCTGGGCTAGGGATCAAATCAGAGCTGCAGCTGCCGGCTTACACCACAGCCACAGCAATATGGTACCCAAGTCGCATCTGCGACCCACACTACAGCTCACGGCAACACCAGATCATTAACCCATTGAGTGAGGCCAGAGATGGAACCTGTGTCCTCATGGATACTAGTCAGGGTTCATAACCTGCTAAGGCACAACAGGAACTCCATGATTTGCATTTTGAAAAGATCATACAAGCTATAGAGTAGAGAATGGCTCTGTGCCTGGAAGGCGAGCTATCAGCTTGGGGGAATAACATCTAGGAAGCCAATGCAAACTACCAGGTAAAAGGATAAGGGTGGACGGACATACGAAGAGAAATGGATAGATTTATTTGGAGGGGAAGCTGATAGAGCTGGGGATGGATTAGAGATGGGAAATGAGGGTAAGAGGAATCAAAGATAACTTCTTGGTTTGGGGCTTCAGCTATGAGTAGATGGAAGTTGCTGCTTCTTGGTATAAGGAAAACTACTAAACAGGAGCAGGTTAAGGGAAAGGGGGAAATTCAGGATTCCATTTTAGCATGTTGAGTTTTCATATCCATAAAAATCAAAACGGCAAAAAAAAGGGAAAAGAGAAACAAATCGAGGAAAAGAATATGCAGCTTCTATCAAAAAGTTAAAATTCTAACACATAAAAGGTTCCTATTGCTCAGTAAGACGGGCAAGAAACCCAAATTTTTAAATGGGCAAAGTGATACATTTATATCATTTTTTCTCATCATTCACAGGAAAGAGAACACAAATGGCTCTTAAACATAAAAAGTTACTCAGCTTTACATATAATAAAAACTGAAGATTAAAACTATACTGAGATACAATTTTTCAGATAGCAAAGACCAAAATTAACATACCATGCTGATGAAAGCAAGAGGGAATTAAGCTTGCCCATATATTGCTGGTGGGAATATATATATATATACATTTTTTTTTTTGTCTTTGTGCCTTATCTAGGGCCGCACCCGCAGCATATGGAGAGTCCCAGGCTAGGGGTCTAATCGGAGCTGTAGCCGCTGGCCTACACCAGAGCCACAGCAACGCAGGATCCGAGCCGCGTCTGCAACCTACACCACAGCTCACGGGCAATGCTGGATCCTTAACCCAGTGAGCAAGGCCAGGGATCGAACCCGCAACCTCATGGTTCTTAGTTGGATTCGTTAACCACTGAGCCACGACGGGAACTCCAAATATATATATATATATATATATATATATATATATATATATTAATACAATTTTTTGGAGGCCAACTTAATATGTTTCAAAACTAAAAACGAACATATTCTAATGATACAGCAATTACATTTCTAGGAATTTGTCCTCAGAAAACACATACACACACACAATAAGCATGTATTATCCACTGCAGCATTGTTGTAAAAGCAAAAGAATGGAAACAACCTAATTATGTATCAATAGTGGCCTAGTTAAATGCATTACGGTACATCCATTCAGGTATTTAAGCTAGAGATCAAAGTGAAATACTCTAATATAACATTTCACAAATTTGAGTTTTCTCAATGATTTATCTTCTAATAAAATCAAAATTACACTTAAAATTGTATTCTAATTAAATATCACTTTTATCTGTTTTGTACATTTATTCTATTTATGGTTATATCTGAGGAGGTTTACTATTTTTTGGAAGTTTGAAAAATCTATGAAGTGAAAAATATAAAAGTACATGGTAGAGTGTTTTGCTTTGTTTTGTTTTGTTTTAGGGTGGCACTTGCAGCATATGGAGGTTCCCAGGCTAGGGGTCCAATCGGAGCTGTAGCTGCCAACCTATGCCACAGCCACAGCAATGCCAGATCCAAGCCGTGTCTGCAACCTACACCACAGCTCACAGCAAAGTCAGATCCTTAACCCACTGACCAGGGATCGAACCTGCATCCTCATGGATACTAGTCAGGTTTGTTAACCACTGAGCCACAAGGGAACTCCCATGGTAGAGTTTATTGATCCAGAAGACATCAAGTGATGTCAAACACTGTCAATAATCTGGAAAATTCACAAAGGCTGCTTCCTGGCTAAACAATGTTAATGCTGTCACAAACTGATGTTATCAGGTCTCTATTCATGAAAGACTGAAAATTATCAGGCAAAGTATCAGATTTATGGTTGACCTTAACAACTTTCATTTCCTCAAAGGCTGCTCCATTCAAAGTTCCACAATTTCATTTCTAAACACTCAGAACCTCTCAAACTAAAAATGTCAAAATTCTCAATTAATAAATGTCAATTCATAAAGGACCAGCATAAACTATGTATACCCTACTCTCTTTCTTTTCATTTTGGTTCCAAATCACTTACCAAGGTAAGTTCGAGAGCAATTCAGTAAAATCATTGTAGAAGAGAAGGAATGGAGTGATTACCTTTCAGCCTATTTCAGAAAAACTATAAAACTAGAATAAGAAGAATACTGCTGGCCAAACATATGGTGGCCAAGCTATTCCTGGGAGGGTCACTTATTTTAAAGGGAAAAAACAAATAGTAATAATGACTAGACAAGAGCAGCTTTGCAAGGCACGACGAGGAAGTCTGGGATATTTTCCAAATGGGCTGGGAGGAAGTTATTTTTATTTACAGAGATATTTGTGTCCTATTTAAAATATAGAAGGAACTGAAAGAAATCAAGCTAAAGATCTTGCACTTCCTCAGCTGTTTGTCCTGCTACCTTTAGAAGGATAAGTAATATTACTTTGGCCAAACAAGTAACAGTCAAAATTACAAGCAATTTTGTTAAGCATTCAATTAAGTTCAAGAAATTTGAACACATGACTAATGATAAAAATTTAATATGTTAAAATTAATGACAGGTTCTTTCCTTCAAGAAAATTATAATTAAAAAAAAAAAAAAAGGAGTTCCCCTCGTGACAATGGAAATGAATCTGACATCTGACGGGCTTCCAGGAGGACGCAGGTTTGATCTCTGGCCTCGCTGAGTGGGTTAAGGAGCCGGCGTTGTCTTGAACTGTGGTCTAGGTCGCAGATGCAGCTCGGATCTGACATTGCTGTGGCTGTGGGGTGGGCCAGCAGCTACAGCTCCGATTAGACCCCTAGCCTGGGAACCTTCATATGCCGCGGGTGCAGCCAAAACAAAAAAAAAAGTAAGTTCCTATGCAATGCTGCCGGTTAAGCATCCAGCACTGCCACAACTGCAGCGCCAGTTTGATTCCCCGCCTGGGACTTCCACATGCTGTGGGTACAGCCAAAACAAAATAAAACAAGGTACAGGTAAGAGGACTTTCCAGTTATAGGTCTCCCATATATTAATATTAAGCTGAGCAGTCTCCTGAACCTTTGGTTTGTTTCCATTTCTAAGCTGAGGTTAAGTGACCTTGACACCAAATATGTGGCATCTTTTCCAACCAACACCAATCCTCTGAAGCCTGGGCATCAAACTGTCAACTTAAAAAAAATATATATGTACAACCTAAAAGTTGCGACTTAAGTTTTATTTGGGCCAAAATGAGGAATAGAGCCTGGAAGGCAGCATTTCAGATAGCTTTGGAATACCACTCCAAAGAAGTGGTGCGGGGGGGATGTCAGCATATACATGATTTTTGAGAAGGGGAGGTACGTGCAATCAATCACGTATTTTACAGAAGACTGCTGCTGCTAGTCTCATGAAGGTTACTGCTGTCACGAGGAGCAGATGTCACCATGAAGGATCTTAGTGCTTTTCTAGATATGAGGAGATGAAAGAATTGGGCTCATAAAATTTTCTCCTGAAAATATCTATTTGAAGACTTGTTCTGCCAGTTTTCCCAGAGCACAGAGTTACTGCCTCACTTCTGATCTCCACCCTGAGCTCATTTCAGGGGGTATTAAGGGTTAGCAGCAGCAGCAGCTCATGATTCAAACCCTGTAAAAGCAGATGGCAAGTGCCAATCTCCAGTTCACACTACAATCTCCTCTGATACTAATTACCCAGAGTTAATGTCAGACTCCACAGGTTTAAGGGCTCAGTCCCAATGACTTCCCTCAGTTTAGATGACAGTTACAAACCCTGGGTCCCCAGGCCACCTGCACTTCTGTCCGACTTGGCTAAAATCCTGGGGATTCCCACAATCCCTCCCTCATGTTTCATCATTCCCTAGAATGACTTACACAACTCAGGAAAATGCTTTACTTATCATTACTCCGTTTATTATAAAGGATAGAACTCAAGAACAGCCAAATGGAAGAGATGTAAAGGGCAAGTTACAGGGGGTTGGGGTAAGAATGGAAAAGCTTCCATGCCCTCTTAGGGTACCCTAAGCATCCTCCCAGAACCCCAATGTGTTCACCAACCCAGAAGCTTCCCAAAGTCTGTTGTTTAGGGGTTTTCATGCAGGTTTTATTATGTAGGCATGACTGACTGAATAACAGGCCACTGGTAATTGAACTCAATCTCTAGCCCCCTCTTTTCCCCAAGAGGTAAGAGGTAGAAAGAGGGGGCTGAAAGTTCTAACCTAATCATGGCTAGTCCTTTTGGTCGACCAGGCCCCATCCTGAAGTTATCTAGGTGCCTCTGCCAGAAATCATCCATTAGCACACAAAAGACATTCTTATCACTCAGGAGATTCATTCAGATGACATTCTTGAGACAAGAACAGAATATGAGGCAGACAAAAGGATAAAGGCATTCTAGGAAAAAGTTCTTACTACAACAGGCAAAACAAAACAAAATAAAAACAAGGGGTGTTTACAGAACAAGTCATTCAGCTTCTCTGAAATCTAGCACACAGGTCCAGGAATGACAAGAACGAGGCAGGGACTAAACCATAAAAGACTTTGTATACCACGCCACAGGTATGTTTCTCTATATTTTAAGGAATGATTCAAGTGCTGTACCAGAAGTTTGAAGGCTACTGCCATAGACAAGAGTAAATCAAGAGAAGCTTTTTAGATGAGTACTTACCAGTATCACATTTCAGAAAAATCACCATGGAGGCAAGAAGAGGGTTAGGGAAGAGACACTAATTAGAAAGGTACTGATGGAGACTAGGCATAAAATGATGAAAACCTCAACTAAAGCAGCAGTGAGAAGAGAAAGGCAGACAGATTTGAGATATTTAGGAGGTAGACTCGAAAGACACAGTGCCAATTTCAAAACAGTTGACAAATGAGAAATGGAGAAGTCTAGATGATTACAGAATTCCTGCCTTGACTACTGGACATATTAGGGCACTGATAGCTGAAAGTGGGACTATAGAGGAGCATAAGGAAAACAATATTACATGATTGATAACTACAGGGTCTTATTTGTTATTTATTATGGGAAGTTCTATACTGCACAATACAGAGATTAACATGGATAGCTGAATGAATACAAGGTTGAACTTCAGGTCAACAGTACGGAATATAAGCCACATAAATTGAGATTAAGAGAAACTCAAGATTTAACTTACTTACTTTCCAGCTTAAGGCAGCTTCATCAAGAATATAACCTGCTCCCTGGGTATTCTCAGGCTCCATTATGAAGTCACTTTTCAGATGAATAGCTTATGATCACATTCTTTTAGAATCCTTAGAAAAGATGCCTTGGAAAGAGATGGGTTCATGTAATTATGGCAACTGATTGACCCAAAGCCAAAACCTTTGGCATCATTTAGACAAAGGTTCTCAAACTATTTAGTATAAAAGTCTAGTGTGTTTTTTTCAATCTCGTGTAAATTATATTGTAAAATACAGTAAAAAAAAATGGTGTGGCAATGTTAAATTGCTATATGAGTTTCTAAGCTTTTATATTCACTTTTTAATTTTTTTTTTACAAAAATACCTAATAGTTTAAGCCTCAAATATTTCAAGGGTTAAGAGTCCTGACAATTCATAATCCAGACAAGGATCCACTGACTCCTGCAGAAAGAAACAAATTTCAAAACACATAACTATTATAGGAAGAGACCGTGACTTGTTTTTAGACTGAAGTTGTTATATCATTTTACTACCAAAAATTGTTAATTTCCCAAATTTCTGAGGCATTGATGTCAAGGAAAATAAGCTAAACACATCTCCTTCACTAAAGACATCTCTTTCAGTTACTTATTAGTAGTTTTGTTTTTTTACGGTTTTGATGGTATTATTTATTTGTCTTTTTAGGGCCACACCAGCAACATATGGAGGTTTCCAGGCTAGCGGTCTAATCGGAGCTGTTGCTGCCAGCCTACGCCAGAGCCATAGCAACACCAGATCCGAGCTGCATCTGTGACCTACACGACAGCTCACAGCAACGCCAGATCCTTAACCCACTGAGCAAGGCCAGGGACTGAACCCGTAACCTCATGGTTCCTAGTCAGATTCGTTTCCGCTGCACCACAACGGGAACTCCTCTTTCAGTTACTTATTCACTCACTCATTTATTCATTCAACAAATACCTACTGAACACCTATTAAGTAGGTTAGGGATCATCTCATCTGACCTTATTTCACAGCAGGGAAAATTTACACTCAGGGCAGTTATGTTACTTAATCTGAAATTAACTATAACCTTTGGCAACTGCTTTCTTGTGAATTTATAATTTCTGACAATAACCTACTTCTCCATTATAAGAATCTTTGGCTCCCAAACCAACTATACCTACTAATCAACACCTAGAAAAGGCCTTTCACTTTCCCATTCTATGCCTTTGTTCAGATCATTTCCCCACTCCTGGCCCCAGACTTTGCTAAGTGAAATGTTAGCCATCATTTTTAAAAAATCAAGTAAATTATAACTTTCTGTTCAGCCCAGCTAAAATTATTCTCCATAAACTCTATTTTTCTTTAGTTTAGATTAACTAATAGATTCCCATGATAAAAATTCAAAAGGCTAGTCTATAAATTCTTACACAGAGCACTTACATGACATTCATTACATACTTCAACATTTATTGTTTGCATTCATATCTATTTCCCTTAGATAAACCATAATTTCCTAGAAACTAGATAACCATACCTCTACTATATCCTATATCTTCATTTCAGCTCTTTTCTGCCTGTCAACTGAGAGAGACCTTAATGATGATCCACATTTCCAAAAGAAAGACACTTTTCCAAAAGGGAAAAAACTGGGATGGGATAAACTGTTCTAACAATTCCTAAATAAATAAGAATTGGGGAGTTCCCAATGTGGCGCAGCAGTTAACGAATCTGACTAGGAACCATGAGGTTGCGGGTTCAAACCCTGGCCTTGCTCAGTGGGTTAAAGATCCAGCGTTGCCGAGAGCTGTGGTGTAGGTCGCAGATGCGACTCAGATCTGGCACTGCTGTGGCTATGGCGTAGACTGGCGGCTACACCTCCGATTTGACCCCTAGCCTGGGAACCTCCACATGCCGTGGGTGCGCCCCTAAAAAGCAAAAAAAAAAAAAAAAGAAATTAAGAACTATGTACTTTTTTTTTCTGTCTTTTTGCCTTTTTTATGTAGAGCCGCACCTGTGGCATGTGGAGGTTCCCAGGCTAGGCGTCTAACAGGAGCTGTAGCTGCTGGCCTTCGCCACAGCCACAGCAACGCGGGATCCGAGCCGCGTCTGCAACCTACACCACAGCTCTCGGCAACGCCGGATCCTTAACCCACTGAGCAAGGCCAGGGATCGAACTTACAACCTCTTGGTTCTTAGTCAGATTCGTTAACCACTGAGCCACGAAGGGAACTCCCGACTATGTACATTTATAACAGTTACTGACAGTGAATGAACTTGCACACAATTTTACTGTCAATTACTATCTGTATGTGGATTAGCCACAGTACATTTTACTTAGTTCTATAATACTAACTTAATTACTTGTGTTTTAAATTCCATACAAATGATCCATAAAGCCCTGCGAAACAGAAACTACCATCTTTACCATCTTCTTGTTCAGGGAATCACAGAATCTTAAGCTAGAATAAACCCTACCCATTCATTATATGAATGAGGAAACAAAGTTTATATCAAAGGTCTCCTAATCAGCTTCTGAGGAAGAGTTCTGCTCTAGCTCAACTGAAGGGCCCTGTTCCCATTCACAACAGAATAGGTGGGAAAACTATACAGCTTCCGGTGACCAAGGTGCCTGCTCTTCAGCATGGTATCATTTTCCTTGAAATAACTCTCACTTTACCTAATTATAGATACAAGATTCAATATTTTACAGAAAATCATGCACATTCTGAATTTAAAACATTATCTATTATCTATTTTGAATTATTCAAACATATGAGTGACTATGTTACCATAAGCCAACATACAATATTTTTAAAATCAAAGTGAATTTCTGGAGTTCCCCTTGTGGTGTAGCAGAAACCAATCCAACTAGGAACCATGGGGTTGCGGGTTCGATCCCTGGCCTCGCTCAGTGGGTTGAGGATCCGGCGTTGCCATGGGCTGTGATGTAGGTCGCAGATGCGGCTCAGATCTGGTGTTGCTGTGGCTGTGGCATAGGCCAGCAGCTATAGTTCTGATTGGACCCCTAGCCTGGGAACCTCCATGTGCCACAGGTGTGGCCCTAAAAAGAAAAAGAAAGGGGGCGGAATTTTCTTTGAGTTTCTATACTTTAATACGTCCTTCATATAAGATTAAAAAACAGTTGCTGTGGCTGTGGCAAAGGCTGGCAGCTACAGCTCCTGTTAGACCCCTAGCCTGGGAACCTCCATATGCCACGGGTGCAGCTCTAGATAAAGGCAAAAAGACCAAAAAAAAAAAAAAAAAAAAAGATTAAAAAACATTTCAATAATCCAAGACCAATTAAGATGATGAATAATCAGTCCAAGTGTACTGCTCGTTGGCACAAACCTTTCCTCTACCTCTTTCTATTCTTCAGAGAATTCTAACACATCCGGGTACCAACTTTCATTAATTATGTGACCATTAGCAAGTTATTTAACCTCTTTAAGTCAGTTTTCTCATTCACTAAGAGGGACCAATACTACTTACAGGTGAGGATTCAAGGTTATCCAAGTAAAGCCTCTGATGCATAGAGGTTTCTAGGCATATTACATAGTAGCTATGTAATAAAAAACTATTATTAGTAATTAAATAATAAGACTCATTTAACACAAGAGATGACAGAAATAAGAAGGCTAATACCTTAAGAAAGTGAGATTTATCATTCAATTATAAGCCTGTGCTTAAAGAAACTCCCCAAACGAGACAAGTAATTTATGTCAAGACCCATAAGGAATAATAGATTAATGAAATGTCATTAGCATGTTAAGAGCAATATTTGTATTAAAGTAAATAAAACGTTTTTTAAAAAAGCAGTATTTTAGTCTTGCCAGTTCTGATGATAAATTACCTGCAAAGCACTGCTATTTTATTAAGCTGAATAATATCATTGGAAAATTTTCTACTCAGCCAGAACAGCTTAAAACTATGCTAAATCTAGAACCGTTTCTAAAACTGCATTGCACTATCAACGTTACTGATAATTTATAGTCTTATAAGTAAAGACACCTCCAACTTACTGTATAAAGTGAATTAGCTTCTGTTGGCACCAAGACACAAAAACAAGAACTGACAAATCAAAGAGCCATCTACAAGCAGAATTGCTGAGGCATATTTATATAACATTCTTTGATGTGGAGGAAAGCAAGTATACTTCAATTACCTTTAGTCCTAAAAGATTTTGTGAAAGAAACCACAGAAATAAGACACACACATAAAAGTACAATACAAATGGACGTATTCTTCCCGCACTAAGGAAAATAAAATGAGGCTTCATTTTCAAAAGATAAAATAACAGAGATGAGGTGAGTTACAGAAAGGAACCAGGGCTCTTTGGAGAAATGGCTGATTCTAAGACTGGGGCAAGAAAAGTAAAAATTGAACATCTTGCAGTGCTTATGTTATATCAAGAGTGGCAAGAGGAAGGAACTGAAAGGGCTCCCAATAGCCAAAGCAGGAACGATCTGACCAACAATTTAATTAAAGTAGTACTGGATTTAGATTACAACCCAGAGTATAAAATAAATATCCACAAATTCATAATGATATAAATTAATGATTGAATAAAGAAAAGTGAGAGTGGGAAATTTTCCCATACAGAAGAATCCCAAATAATTTATGTGGATAATCCATCCTCAGTGATGCAGAATATAACTCCCCACTCCTTAAGTGTAGGCTGTACAGTGACATTTTTCAAAAGAGCACAGTACGGAGAGGAGGGAAAAGAACAACTTTACAGTGGATAAACCTGACAAACACTACTCAGCCAGGTGATCAAAACCAACAGTGATAAATCACATTAAAAGTATATATTCTTCACTCAGAAGAAAAAAAGTGTATATCCTTGATATGTGATGAAAATGGCACTTCACTCTGAGGTCGTCCTCCCCAACACACATAGCATCAGTCTAATCACAAGAAAAACATCAGACAAATCCCCTTTGAAGTACATTCCTAACCAGTACTAACCAAATATACCAAAATACTTAACCAGTACTACTCAGAACTGTAAAGGTCATCAAAAACACAAAGTTTGAGAATGTATAACAACCAAGAAAGAGGAGCCTAAGAATACAAGACAGTTAAATGTAATATGGTATGCTAGACGGAATCCTGGAACAGATAAAAAGGCACCAGGCAAAAACTATAGCAATCTGGGCTTTAAAAATATCAGTACTCAATAATCAATATCTATATACTACTTATAATGAATGTACCAAACTAATGTAAGATGTTAATAATAAGGGACACTGGGTGTAGAGCATATTGGAACTTACTCTACTATCTTTGCAATTTTTCCATAAACCAACAACTAAATCATGAAGTTTACTTTTAAAAACGTATTAGAAGGGCTCCACAGTAGATTAGAGCTGGTAGAAGAAAGAATCAGTGAACTTGAGACAGAATGATAGAGATTATGCAATCTGAAGCACAGAGTGATAAAAGAATAAAGAAAATGAAGCAGAGCCTCAGAGAAATGTGGGTCACCATTAAACGTACAGTGATGGTTGATTTTGTATGTTAACTTCACTGGGCACAAGATGCCCAGATACTTGGGTAAACATTATTATGGGTGTGTCTGTGAGGGTATTTCTGGAAGAGATTAACATTTGAATCTATAGACTGAGTAAAACAGATTGCCCTCCCCAACATGGGTATATCTTAACCAATCCATTGAAGGCTTAAATATAGAACAAGAGGCTGAGCAAGAAAAAACTCATTCTCTCTGCTTGATGGCCTGATCTTCAAGCTGAGGTATTAGTCTACTCCTGCCTTGGACTTGAACTAAAACTTACACAATTGGCTCTCTTGCTTCTCAGGCCTTGATACTGAAAATCTTAGGACCTCTTAGCCTCCATAATCACATGAGCTAATTCCTCATAAATAAATCTCTGTCTCTCTCTCTCTCTCTCTCTCTCTCTCTCTCTCTCTCTGAGCCATTACATGTACAGTTAACCCTTGAACAATACAGGTTTGAAGTGCATGGGTCCGTTTATACACGGATTTTTTTTCAGTAGTAAATAGTACAATACTATATGACCCACAGTTGGTTAAATATTGGCAGATATATAGAAACCATGTATATGGAGGGCCAATTATAAGTTATATGTAGATTTTAAAATTATGGTGGGTCAGTGCCCTTAACCCCACCATTGTTCAAGGGTCAGCTGTATATCTCTAACTGGTTCTGTTTCTCTGGAGAACCCAGACTAATACACACACCAATGAATACACTAACACACATAATAAAAGTACCAAAAGTAGAAGAGAAAGCAGAAAAAATATTGAAGAAATAACGTTTGAAAACTCCCAATTTGATGAACAGTATCAACCTACACATCTAAGAAGTTCAAAAAACTCTAAGTAAAATAAATTCAAAAAGAGCCACACTCAGGTATACCACAGTCAAAAGGTTGAAAGACAAAGAGAAAATCTTGAAAGCAGCAAGAGAAAAACAACTTGTCATATACAAGGGGCCCCCAGTAAGATTAATGGTTGAGTTCTAATTAGAAACAATGGAGGCCAGAAGGCAGCAGAACAACACTTCCAAAGCACTGAAAGAAAAAAAAAAAAAACTGTCAACCAAGATTATTATCCAGCACAATTATGTTTGAAAAATGAAGGCAAAATAGAGACATACTCAGATAAATAAAAACTTGAAAGAATTCACTGCTAGAAGACTGACCTTACAAGAAATACTAAAGGAAGTCTTTCCATGCAAAAAACAAGTGATACTAGACAGTAAGGTTAACCCATATATTTTTTTTAAAGAGCACAAAGGAGGAGGATTGGAATTCAGAGTAAGGAAATGTTCTGGAGTAAGGAAATGTCATTAGATGTCATTTTAAATCCGCACAAGGAAGTTCCATTGTGGCTAAGTGGTAATGAGCCTGACAAGTATCCATAAGGATGCAGTTCAATCCTTGGCCTCACTCAGTGGGTTAAGAATCAGGCATTGCTGTGAGCTGTGGTGCAGACATGGCTAGGATCCCACATTGCTGTAGCTGTGGCATAGGCCAGTAGCTACAGTTCCAACTGGACCCCTGACCTGGTAACTTCCATACGCCATAGGTGAGGCCCTAAAAGGACAAAAAATGAAAATCAAAAAGACTCTACCCGTGTGCCCAGAAGCCAGTCCTACATTTTATCATGGGACACTGCTCCTTGGCCATAGCTTACTGGACTACTTAAAAAAACAAAAACAAAAACAAAAACGCTACTTGAAGCTGGACCTATCACATCCTCTTTTTCTGAGATGGGAATTCAAACTCAAAGACCCAGACGGTAATTAGCTATAGAGAGCTAATTAGAAGGTCCCGTAAATTCAGGAGCGTAGGCTGCTATTTTATGGCAAATATAACATACTACCTGCAAGTGAATAAGAAATCTGAAAATGACTTGAAGAGAAGCAATTCTGAGAGGGGGCAAGAGAAGCAACTGCCTGATTATTTCTTTCACAACCAAGTCTAAGAGATAACCAGGTTCTTATGGAAAACCCATTTTACTTATATTTTGTTAAGCAAGTTTCTATTCCTTAAGACACTGCCTAATTACAATATGAAGTATATCACACTGATGTATTAATATATGTGTTAGGTAATCAATCTGGCTGCTCTAACAGATTCTCAAAATAATAGTGTCTTAAAAAAGAGAGAAAGAGGTTTATTTTCTCTCATGAAGAAGTCTGGGCAATTGTTCCTGTGCTTCCATTTCACAGACCAAGATATCTGCTTCAGCACTGACCATTTTACCTGCATCGAAGACACTGAGAAGAGGAAAAAGTGGGGTATAGGAGGAAAAAACTTCCTTCCTTTTAGAGCATATCACAGACAATGTACTCAGCGTTTCCATTCATTTCCCAATGGCAAAGAAGTAATCCTATACCCACACCTGGCTGCAAAGGAGACTGGGAAATGCAGTCTTCACCTGGGTGGTAAGCATCAACTAAAAAAAAAAAAAAAAAAAAAACAATTACTGTAGCTGACCCTTAAACAACACGGGTTTGAAATGCACAAATCCACTTGGATTTTTTCTAATAGTAAACACTACAGTACTACACCATCTGAGACGGCTTAAACCTGAGGATGCAGAACCTCGGATACAGAGGGCCAGCTTTAAGTTATACTATGGATTTTTAACTGCGGAGAGGGTTGGTCACCCCTAAGCCCATTTTCAAGGGCCAACTGTATACTAAAACTGAACAGATACAGGAAGCCAACTCAGAATATATTAAATATTCTAAGTCTACGTCTGAGAGTTATACCTAGCTCTCCAGAATACGGCAGTCATTGTCAGTGAATGCTCTTAAAAGAATCAGAAGAGATTCTCCAACTCTCGAGAAGAAAAAAAAGGAAAATTAAATGGGAAGGAGACAAATGGACCCCCACCTCATTATGGATTGCAGTAAGGAGATAACTGAAAACTATTTTCAGTACTTTCTATATTTTATCATGACCTTACTCCCCTACCCTGACAGATCATCCATTTAAAAAAACTCAACTAGCAAGTGTGTGTGTTACACACACACTGCAGAAGACAGAGGACAGACCTGCAGCAGGAAGGATGCAGTGGGAGTCTGAGAATGGCAGACCTCTTAATTTTGCTGGCTGAATGTATCAACCTAACTGAAAAATTTTTGAAGCTCTGTATTTCAAAGCCTAGATGTACTCAAATTAAAATCTCTTGCAAAAGGTCATCTCCTTTTATTCACCATAACTAGAGTAGAGTGAACATTTCAGAAAGTCAGCAGGGAGTTCCTGTGGAGGCTCAACGGTCACGAACCCAAGTAGGATCCATGAGGACGTGGGTTAGATCCCTGGCCTCACTCAGTGGGTTAAGGATCCAGCACTGCCGTCAGCTGTGGTGTAGGTCGCAGATGCAGCTCAGATCCCATGTTGCTGTGGCTGTGGCGTAGGCCAGCGGCTACAGCTCTGATTTTGACCCCTAGCCTGGGAACCTCCCTATGCCACGGATGTGACTCTAAAAAGACAAAAATAATAACAATAAATAAATAAATTCTCAAGTGATAAAAGCAATGAACACTTCCTCAGTAAATACCATAAGGAAATGGAAATCTTGAGGCTCAAAGTATTATAACATCCTCATCATGTACTGATGAGATGAATCCAAAAAAACTGCTTAAGATGGGAAGTGCATCATTCTACTGTAAACTTGGTCCACCTGGGAACTGTGATCCTGAAAATTCCCTTCCCTATAGAGTATACCAAGTTAGAGATGGCCAAATTCTTAGATGGCCAAATTCTTAAAAGGTTTTTATGATCAGACATGGTGAGAACAAATGCAGAAGGCGCCTGGCAGGCTTCAGCTTCACTCTCCTGTTATTTCCTGTGTCCGGCTCTTCTTCCTCACCTGACCAAGAGTATCCAAAGACCCATCAACAGATGCCTGACTCTAGGCTTTAGACCCATGAAGGCAACAGCTACACAGAGGCAAGAGCCTCCCACAGACATCTCCATGATCATCCCTGCATTCTCACGTTGATGGCTGCACACACTTGCCTTCTTAAAATTTCCTCACTTAGCCTTACACACCTGTACCGGTACATCAGAAGGATCTATTAGTGACTATTTTTCTGATCCTTCCACTTCCTGATGTTCACATTCCCAGTAACTCCTACAGTTCTGTACAGTCTAAGTACTATAATAAATCTCCTTTCCAATAACACAGCGGTTCAACTTCTCATACTGAATCTTTACTAATATTCTTAAAATTCAGCAATTAATTTGTAATCCAGCAGTACTGATGGAATGGATTGAATTACTGAAAGCCATTTCCCTGATAATACTAAGCTGAATTTTTCCTGAGATAACCAGGTTCATGTCATCTATTTACTTCTATATGTAGGAAATGCTCACTGCTTTCTATCAAGTGATTCCTAAAAAAGACTGCTTCATTACTTTCATCTTTATTTTCCTACACAAAGCACATAAAAATACATATTAAATAGTCCAAATTATAGTATTTATTTATTCTAAGTTGTTTTAATAGCATTAATATTTCAGTTTATTGAAGGGTTGTTTTAATCAATTTGCCATTTGGGGACTTGCTAACAGAAGATTAAAATGGACTAAAAACTACTAATTTTTAAAAAGTCTTCTGTGAAAGGGGCCCATGAATTATAAAATTATAAAAATACAAAACTTATCAAGCAGTCATGGGAAACATCTTCCCATCAAAACACACACACACACACACACACACACACATATATACACTAAGCAATCGAGGCCTGAACTAGACACTTACTAAGTCTGATTCAACGATTTATTTTTTAAGAAGGTTCCATGTGACACAGCGGGTTAAGGATCTGGCGTTATCACAGCCATGGCATAGGGTGCAACTGTGGCATGGGTTTGATTCCTCACCCAGGGACTTCCACATTCCACAGGTGCAGGCAAAAGCAAAACAAACAAGCAAATAAAATATCTGTTTTTTAAAATCATGTTTTCTAGGCGTTCCCGTTGTGGCTCAGTGGTAACAAACCCAACTAGTACCCATGAGGACGCAGGTTAGATCCCTGGCCTCGTTCAGTGGGTTAAGGATACGACCTTGCCATGAGTTGTGGTGTAGGTTGCAGACATGGCTCAGATCTGGTGTGGCTGTGGACGGCAGCTGTAGCTCTAATTGACCCCTAGCCTGGGAACTTCCATATGCCGTGGGTGCGTCCCTAAAAAAAAAGACAAATAAAATAAAATCACGTTTTCTAAAGATTCCCCAAGCTCTATTTGGAACTTAAGAGCCTAACAAACATTTTCACAGAGCTTTTTATAAATTATCAACTATGTCTTTCCTGATTATGAGATTAAGATATTCAACAGTTAGCCTACCACATTCAAGGGCATAAAAACAATTCACAATTGAGAAGACATACTACCATGAGTAAGAACCATAATTAAATACCAGTTTCAGATACTGATCTCAAAAGCGTTCCTTGTGACTGAGAAAAAATATTATATATGAAAACCCACCATTATAAATAGCTAAAATATGAGTGGAATAGAGAAGGAAAGATTAAGAGATATTCATACTAACAAATGAACCCTTTTTCACAAAAGGATTTGCCAGATAATTTATTTTAAAGGAATATTTTAAGGAGTGTTTAAATTTATTCCACCTAGAAAAACTCTGAGAAAGAGATTATTTTACAAGATAGTGTTGGTCTATAAAAACATATACAACTATAAAAGCTAGCATTTGTGCTTACTTCAGGTCCACCACTGGACTGCTACCCACAAAATGGCAGAGAGTTTATATTTTGTATGGAAAGAATTTCTTTAGCCCCCTGCCTAAATTTCCAACTCAAGAAAGGCACATACAACTAATAAAATGATACAGGAAAACACCACTGGATAAAGAAATAAGCAGCAGTTCCCATCGTGGCTCAGTGGTTAACGAATCTGACTAGGAACAATGAGGTTGCAGGTTCGATCCCTGGCCTCGCTCAGCAGGTTAAGGATCCGGCGTTGCCATGACCTGTGGTATAGGTTGCAGATGCAGCTCGGATCGCCACGAGTTGCTGTGGCTGTGGCATTGGCCGGCAGCTACAGCTCTGATTAGACCCCTAGCCTGGGAACCTCCATACGCCCTGAGTGCAGCCCTGGAAAAGACAAAAAAAAAGAAGAAGAAGGAGCATTTTACTTTATGCAGCTTCCTATAGCATCCTAAAACACTCACTATAAAAATAAATTTTACTTATAGTGTCAATACATTTTGAAAATAATACAAAGCATTCCAAATTAATTAAGGTCACAATTTTTTTAAATTTATTATCAGTCTCACACCCCCATCCATTACTATTTATAAACACAGCTATTTTTTAAAATAGAAAACTACAAACTGAATTCAAATATATCATGCCTCAAAATTAGAACGAAACTTTCCTCTAAACTTGATCTCTTAAAAATTGTACTCTTGGAGCTCCCGTTGTGGCTCAGTGATAACGAACATGACTCAGTATCCATGAGGATGCGGGTTCAATTCCTGGCCTCACTCAGTGGGTTCTGGATCTGGCACTGCTGTGAGCTGTGTGTCACGGACACAGCTCAGGTTCCATGTTGCTGCAGCTGTGGTGTAGGCCCGCAGCCACAGCTCCAGTTCGATCCCTAGCCTGGGAACTTCCATATGCTGAGGGTGTGGCCCTAAAAAGACCAAAAAAAAAAAAAAATGTTATCTAGAGGAACAATAAAATTACTTAACCTGCTAGATTGGTTAAAGATACTAATTTTTTTTTTGTGAGCACATGAGGGTCATCACTTGCAATAGTTTCTAAAAGTTTTCAAAAGTCTTAATGACAATTTACATACATACCACATTAATTGAACACCCATCACGTGTAAAGCGCTGTGAAAGTCAAATGGGGGGATGATTTCATTCCGCAGCAGTAAGTACAGGTGCAGCTTTTGTTTGCCCATTCCCTTATCTCCCAAAATTGTCATCACAGCCCTTGCTCGCTATAATTGCCTTTTGCTGGTCCAACTCTACATCTACAGATCCATTGTGTTACCACTGAAATTCCACAGCCAGGATGGCACAGACTCCTCTGTGGAGTTGGTTCTGCAGAGGCTGTCTGTTTTAAGCAGCAATCACTTTCCTCAGACCACTCAGGATCCGTGTACTACCTTGCTGATAGCAGCCCACTGATTCCTCCAGCTCACAGCATGACATAGCTCAAGGACAAGCTGCAACCCACCAAGCTACCAGTCGACTTGGAATTTTCCTCTCTGAAACACTACCTGACACTTGCCCACACTGACACTCGTATGCCACTTCTCTCCCCCACGCATTTCTGAGAGCTCTTCCTGCAGTCTATCTCTACTGGCACCACACAGCATTCCCCTAGCAAGTGAACGCCCTCTGCAAAGTGGAGAGTTTCTTGCGCTACCTCTGGTAGGACGCTTCTAAAAATGATGCTTAAGAAGACACCACAGCAGAAGTACACTGTGGCTTCACTAGTGACCCTCTATTTTGAGGAGTTCTTTAAACCACCGATAAGCTCTCTCAAGTCCTCAGGATACACATTAAGAGTCCTCACCACTGAAACTAAATTTTGAGCATTTAAAATAAAGATTTTGGAGTTCCCATGTGGTTCAGCAGGTTAGGGATCCAATGTTGTCACTGAAGTAGCTTGGGTTGCTGCTGTAGGCCAGATTCAATCCCTGGCCCCAAAACTTCCACGTGCCATGGGTGCAGCCAAAAAAAAAAAAAAAAAAAAAAAGATTTTATAAGAGGCGTTTATACAGGAGTTCCTGTTGTGGCTCAGCAGTAATGAAACCGATTAGTACCCATGAGGATTCAGGTTTCATCCCCTGGCCCCACTCAGTGGGTTAAGGATCTGGCATTGCCGTGAGCTGTAGTGTAGGTCAAAGACGCAGCTCAGATCCTGCATTGCTGTGGCTGTGGTGTAGCTTGGCAGCCATAGCTCTGATTCGACCCCTAGCCTAAGAACTTCCATATGCCATGAATACGGCCCTAAAAAGAAAAAAAAAAAAGAGAGCAAGCGAGAAATCTCTTAATCTATCAGGCTGACAACGACTAAAGTAACTGACAAATATCTAGTGCTCTTTCTTAGGTATGGGGAAATGTGAACTCACATTCACAGTGGGTGACAATATTAAGGTTTCTGGAGGGTAATCTCACAATAGGTATCAATAGTTTAAATGTATGAATACCATTTGATTCAAAATTCATCCTACTTCTAGAGATTTATATTAAGGAAACCATCAGACAAATGGGCAAAAAAGGATACTATAAAGGTTGTATCCTGCAGTGCTATTCATATCAACCAACAATAAAAAACCTAGTACTGTCCATTTAGGATTGATAAAATAAATGATGTCACATCATATAAATAGAAAATCACACTATTAAAATTATTTAACTATATTTACTGACATAGAAAAATGGCCATAATCTTTTAAGTAAAAAATCATTATTACAGAACATAGCACACTTAGTCAAATGATAAAAAACTGTTTCACAAAACTAAGAAACGAGCAACCTGTATTCCACATCTCTGCTGTCACTTAAGAAATTCACTGGTAGCTAGTTGCCTATTTAAAAGGAGAATTCTGAAACTTGGTATTGGTCTATATATGAGACAATTTTATTTATTTTTTGCACTATAGGGCTGTACCCTTGGCATATGGAAGTTCCCAGACTAGGGGTTGAACCAGAGCTACAGCTGCCAGTCTACACCACAGCCACAGTAACGTGAGATCCGAGCTACATCTGCAACCTACACCACAGCTCACGACAACGCCAGATCCTTAACCCACTGAGCAAGGTCAGGGATCAAACCTGCATTCTCATGAATACCAGTCAGATTCGTTACCAGTGAGCCACGACAGGAACTCCAATAATTTGCACTTCTAACAGGTTTTCAGGTGGAACTAATGCTGCTGGTCTCAGGATCACACTCTGAGAACCACTTGGTATAGATTATATTTTCCTGCTCCATGCCTCCACCAAACAATACCTTTCCCCTGGCATACACAACCACAGCAAGTGACATCCTTTCACGATTGACCTCATACACCAACCCCTCTACATGAAGCCAAGTATGAGTACCTTCCTCTCTCTGCAACCCAAATAGGATGTGATATGCTGTGATACTTTATTTGTAATTCTAGTGACAATATATTTGGTCTTATATCACTATGTGTCTCCATATCAATTAGAATAAGATTATGAAGTTAGGAAACTTATTGGTCTTTGGACATGGAGATGCCAAGGACAGAACCTTGCAGGTACCAAGAACGTAGCTTGAGGAGTTCCCATCGTGGCTCAGTGGTTAACGAATCCGACTAGGAACCATGAGGTTGCGGGTTTGATCCCTGGCCTTGCTCAGTGGATTAAGGATCTGGCATTGCCGTGAGCTGTGGTGTAGGTTGCAGACACGGCTCAGATCCCACGTTACTGTGTCTGTTGCGTCGGCTGGCGGCTACAGCTC
Source organism: Catagonus wagneri (assembly GCA_004024745.2). NCBI lineage: Eukaryota > Metazoa > Chordata > Mammalia > Artiodactyla > Tayassuidae > Catagonus > Catagonus wagneri. The sequence continues at coordinate 1,722,361 of PVHT020000195.1, forward strand.
TGATTAGACCCCTATCCTGGGAACCTCCATATGCTGCAGGTGTGGCCCTGGAAAAGGCAAAAAGGCAAAAGGACAAAAAAAAAAGAAGAACTTAGTTTGAAACTTGCTCAATTTAACTAGTAGCACTTCAAATGGGTCTTGTTCTTTATTCTGCTACACACTTCACACTGCAGTAGCTAGTGATATCAATAACGTGCGAAGAACACAATTTCCCATGGCAAAGGCAACAGGAACACAGCACTCAACACTCAACACAGTCAAGTTACAAAGGGAGGAGCCAAAAGGAAGAGGAAGGGGGCAGGAGGAAGGAGGGAAGAGGAAGGAAGAGAAAGGAGGAAGAAAATCCTACTATTTGTGACAACCTGGATGAAACTGGAGGGCATTATGCTAAGTTAAACATAAAAAGACAAACACCGTATGCTATCATTTATATGCGAAATCTTAAAAATGAAAGAGGAAGCAGGAAGGAGGAAGAAGGAAGAGAAAGGAGGTCTCCCGGAGAAGAAGGCTAAAGCCTGGATGGAAAATGCACTTTATAATGGAGGAAATAAAGGTCCATTTCTAGACCTCTTTCCCTCAGAGGTGAGCAGCCTGTGGAAAAGGACTCTGATAGGTCTGTGCTACAACAGTACCCAGCACAGAGAGGTGTTCAATATACACGATCTCAATCTGTTAAGTACCTCTCTCCCCCACTGATATTCTAAGAACAAGGGACTGGATCTGTAATATTTGTATTTCTAGAACCTATACAGTGCTTAGAATATAATACACTCTCAATATTTAGTTTAATTGGCATGAGAGTGAAAAGGATGGTATGGTTATGAACAACACTTTGAGGCTGTACAGAAGCAGCAGTATTTGCTACCCAGAATGTGGAATTAAAGGGAGAATTTTAGTACCATGAAGAGAAAAAGCAAAGTCTGGAAGGAGGGATGAGTTTGGGGAAAGAAGTTTAAAAGAAATGTTCATGGCATTTACTACTTACAAAACTATATACTAGATAATTTTAGATCTGCAAAGACACAAACTGCTTTTAGAAGTTACAGTCCAGTACAGGGTACATATGTATGTAACTAAAACGCAGAGAGAGAGAGAAATACCATGACGGGGACACTGATGAAGTGTTTTGGATGTGAAAAGAAAAAAAGCACATTTCCAGAAGCTCAGGGTTAGGGTTAAAACAATAAAGCATTACACCAAGGACAGGAAGAGGAAGGTGGCCAAAGGCAGAATGTTAAAGAAAACAAAGACACTGCAGAGGAAAAAGGCTAGAAATGGGAGTAGGAAGACAGGAAGTGTTGTGAGAGAAAAGGGAAGAGGGTCTGAAGGAGATCCAGACTCTCAAATGCCATAAAGCAGTAAATATGTGCCACAAAGCCCCAAGTGCTGTTAGCAGCCACTATTCAGTTCAGGTCCTATTCTTAAACAGCTCAGATTCCTCCAGGGTCTGATTTTGCCTCTCCATAAATTCCCATTGTACTATCAGGATACACGTGCACAGACAAGAACCATGTGTTATTAAACTCATTACCTTTGTAGACGTAACACAGTATCTTGGACACATGGGATACCATACACTCAATGAGCAGAACTATACTAAACTATTTTCTGGACTTTATTTATAGATAATGCTAGATTATTTTCTAATGGCACATCAATGAAAACCACACCTCAGAAAGACTGGGTTGTGTCACCTGTTTACATGGCCAGAACTTCTCTTTCAATTCTATTTACTGGGCACCAACTCTGAATCAGACAGGCTGCACAAAAGCTCCTTGAAGGAAGAGCTCACGGAGGAGGCAAACAGATAGGTAAATTAGCTCCATGGAGAACTGCAAAAAGGTTTACGTGAAGTGTTGTTTTACATGCCCAAAAGAAGTAGAAACTACCTTTGTCTGGGAGAAGGGGGAAACTACTTGGGCAAAAGGCTTCACGGTGGTCTTATTTGAATAGAGTGATTTTCTACTCGGTTACTCTGAGTAACTCAGTTATCTCTGTTACACTGTTTTTTTTTGTTTGTTTGTTTGTTTTAAGCAGTTATTCAAAGAAAATGGACTTTTTGAAAAGTATGAAACCTATTACAAAAGTCCATCTGCACTATACACTCAAGCCCTAGTGGCCTCTGGCATGTCACTTTACAGACCTAACAGTTACCAATTCCTCATTACCTCCGTAAAACAGATCAGCTGATGCCAACAGTACAAATGGTTTCGGCTAATAGGTAACCGTTTACTTCAGCTTCACAGTTCTGCTCTCCTAAATTGGGCTGTATGCCTGGCATCCAAAAGTCACTTGCATTTCTTCTCCCTATCTGTTAACTCCTTTTATAATAGCCATTACATGGTTTCCAACTAAATAGCATGTAAGCCAATTAAAAGAAAGTTACAGTTCTAAGAAAATCAGGTTGGATGCTACAGCAAAATTCGATAAAAATGGGAGTTCCCGTCGTGGCACAGCGGAAACAAATCCAACTAGGAACCATGAGGTTGCAGGTTCGATTCCTGGCCTTTCTCAGTGGGTTAAGGATCTGGTGTTGCCGTGAGCTGTGGTGTAGGTCACAGACGTGGCTCGGACCCCACGTTGCTGTGGCTGTGGTACAGGCCCACAGCTGTAGCTCCGATTAGACTCCTAGCCTGGGAACCTCCACATGCCACTGGTGCGGCCCTAAAAAATGACAAAAGAGAGAAAAAAAATTCAATAAAAATGATGAGTCGCTTTAAAAATGTGACTGGCAAATTAGATCTGAGGTAGATAATGTTAAAAAAGAAAAATCTATTAAAGTTTACAATTTTACACTTACTGGTTTCATAAACTGTCTAAATTATTGCTCCATTTCAAGAAATTAAAACTGGACCTACTGCACAGATAGGATGGATTCGTACAAGAAAGATGACACTGAACTACAGTCAGCTGATCCACACTCAAGAAAAGTCCTTGGCCCTACCTCAAAATACTGGCAAGGAAACATGCTTTGAGGCAAAACATTTCTATTGTATGTGGATTCGTATTACTCAGAACTTTAATAATTTTTAAAACCAACTTTCCAATTATTGACTTCAATCCATCAAACAAGGGGGTTCTACCAGAAACACCTTGATAACAGTTATTCAAGTCTCTGCACAAAGATCCACCTCCTTCAGGAAACCCCCACGAGTATTAATTAACTGCCTCTTCAAAACAGACTCAACTGATGCTAGACTGCTATTGGTTTTAACCTCAAACCACTTTTAAAAACCAAATTCATTATTGATAATGAAAATTCTGTGAATACTTTTTCTTTTGATCTTGATGTTCAAAAAGTAAAACAAAATGACCTCAGTAAATCACTGCAGAGATAGATCTTACAAAGATAACATATGAGAAAAATGGCAGTTGTCCAAAAGGAGCTGTGAAAATTCAAGGCAAATAATTTAAAGCAAGATAGCCTTTCTACCTTGGTGGAGGAAAAATAAGTGGGAAATAAGTCAACATATTTGAAAACTAAAGAGAAAAATATAAATATGAACTTATACTAATATACAAAAATTCAGATGTCACAGACAAGTGCTAAACTGGTTCTGAAAAGGAGAATGATATTTGCAACTCGATTTTAATAATAATGATAGATATATCAACTAATCACCCAATACCACTTTTTATTATGTATAAGGGAATCATTCATGAAACCAGGAAGTACAGATCACAGACTTTGTTCTTAGAGTAGTGTTAAATTAATGAAACAAGGAGGCATTAGACGGAGGTGGCTCTAACACCTTGGGGACCTCTGTAGACAAACCAAAAATCTAAGCCTATAAATGCCTCAAGTTTAGGAAATCAAAACCTAAAGATGACCAAGTAGACATTAAGCTATAGCAACGAACAAATTTCCCTTATTTGCCACCACATCTTCTCAATATAAAACTTTTCCCTGGTTCCTGTCAGCAAGCTAATCCCTTGCTGATACTGGTACTGTCCAATTCAAATCGATTTTCTCTCTCAAAAATTTTAACATGTCTCAGTTTTAACAGCATCTTACAATTCAATAGTGAAAACCCGAATTAATACATGAAAACTCTGTGCCCAGAGACTAGGGTAATATAGGTGTTCAATAAACTTACTGGTTTCATTAAGAATTAAACATTTCGGAGTTTCCGTCGTGGCGCAGCTGTTAACGAATCTGACTAGGAACCATGAGGTTGCGGGTTCGATCCCTGGCCTTGCTCAGTGGGTTAAGGTTCTGGCGTTGCCATGAGCTGTGGTGTAGTTCACAGACGTGACTCGGATCCTGCGTTGCTGTGGCTGTGGCGTCGGCCGGCGGCTACAGCTCCAATTAGACCCCTAGCCTGGGAACCTCCACATGCCGTGGGTGTGACCATAAAACAACAAAAGGCAAAAAAAAAAAAAAAAACAAAGAATTAAACATTTCAAGGTCCTAGTTAAGACATAACAGGCAAGATGAGACCTTTTGCATTCACGATTACCAAATGAACTGCACAAATCACAACGGTTATAAATGTTCAAAGAAAAGAGTGCTCGTTTTAGGGTGAGAAGTTGTGTTTTACACAAGGAAGGGGTTTTGAACGAGGTCTGAAAAAAGGGACGGGGCTACGGTTAAGTTGTGTGAGCAAAAAGGGGGGGGCCATATATCAGCAAAACTAAAACACTTAAGGATTATTGTAAAAAATGATGATAACAGTATTTTATAATTTGCAAAGTGCTTTCATATTTACCACTTCACTGGGTACTGCAACAACCCAGTGAATTAATTCACATCTCAGAGAATCATACATTTGAAATTAGTTAGAAAAAGATATGTGGTCAAACCTCCACATTCTAAAAGAAACCTGGATACAGTTAAATTCCACAGGTTTTTTTAATGCAAAGCTAAGAAACTTGGATTTTGACCTATAAACACCAGGAACTTATCACAAGTTTTGTTAAAAACATTATTTTACAGTGACTTAACAATGAAAAAAAAATACTTGAATTAGAATACTGGCAAACACATTCAAGGAAAATGCAATATTCATCATCCATTTATTCATTTATTCCACAAATATATATTTACTGAACAAGTACTCTATGCCAGTCACTATACCAGATGTTAGCAATACAGTAGTGAACAAAAAAGAACAGACCCTGCTCTCATGGAGCTTGAAATCATAAAGAGAAGCAAAAAATCCTAGTAGAACAAAATATTTCAAATGAAATCCCATGGCATACCAGGTTTTCAAATGTAATAAAATAATAACAGTTAAAACATATAACATTTTTATACTAAGCACTGATCTAGCTACTTTATTTACATTAATTTGTTTCATCCTCACAAGAATGCTTTACGGTCTTTTACTACCAGAAACTTCATTTTACTAATAAAGAGAAAGACTAAGAGAGATTAGTCCTATAGCCAGCAAGTGGCAGAACTGGAATTCCAACCCAGGCAGTCAGGCTCTAGAATCCCACGATTAGCCACTGTGCTATATCCTCAACAGATAAGCCACAAAGCTTAAAACCATGCTTTTAGAGCACTTCCAATGATGTTAAGCATTTTTACATCATCACATTTAATAATAACACTTTTAGGAGTTCCCATCGTGGCGCAGCAGTTAAAGAATCCAACTAGGAACCATGAGTCTGCAGGTTCGATCCCTGGCCTCACTCGGTGGGTTAAGGATCCAGCCTTGCTGTGAGCTGTGGCGTAGGTCGCAGACCCGGCTCGGATCTGGATTTGGCGTTGCTGCGGCTCTGGCGTAGGCTGGCAGCTACAGCTCCGATTAGACCCCTAGCCTGGGAACCTCCATATGCTGCCGGTGCAGCCCTAAAAGGACAAAAGACAAGAAAAAAAAAAATCAAAACACTTTTAAAAGATAAGAAAACAGTCCCAAAGTCAGCAAATACCCTGTCCCTAGTCACACAGCTAGGAAGTGTCGAGGCCAGAATCAAATCAAGGATTTTTCAACCCACAAAGGCATACTTTTACCTATGACATTATTTTATAAGACAACAGTCTGTAAGCCTCACTGAATGCATCCTAAGTAAAAAATGGAGTGGGAAAACCAAAAATGTAATGAACAGATCTATCCATAAAATGTGTAAACAGAAATGGATTTAGCAAGTTTACGATTAAATGGAATGTGCTCTGAGCCGAGTAAAGGAGATATGTTACTACTACTCTCTGTAATAAGTCCACAGCTGTCTCACCACCCATTTTTCCCAGGGTCTTATCATTTTCACTAAGAACCCTTATTTCACTATCCAAGCCAACCAACTAGGAAAGCTAAATACGAAGCAAACTCTGATGTTAACAACTTATTCCACTGAAGTCTGTATATTTGCTAGTTCATCCATTGAAAAGTGACCCCCTCATTTGCCAGGGCTTAACGATAATAGCTAATTTTTCCTTCTGTAGTAGAGATTATATGAAAAACCTGACCATTAACATCAGCAGCATCCCTAGAGTGCAACAAATTGAGCCACTGACCCTGACCCCAAACTTGGGAAGCCCCTTGCAGCTGTTACAGGAACAAGAAAGGTGGTTTTGCAAAGAATCAGCACCAAGGCAAAAAATTAAATGGCCAAATACCATCAGCATCAGCACAAAAATCTCCTCCTCTCAAAGTCTTTTTTCATTATGACTAAAACAGTGTAGCATTTGTCTTCCAACTTCCACTGCCTTCTGTACAACCACTGAATTTTAAAGCTTATTTAACCACTTTGACAGCACAAAACATAAAAGAGGAAAAGTAAAACAGTAAGCAGCAGAGATGAGATTTAGGAGTGGGCTTAACATATTTAATAAAAAATGATTCATTCATTCATTCAACAAATATTTATTCAGCACCTAGTGAGGCTGGAAATATAATCGTTAGCATTCTTCTACATTCCAACATATCCTATTTTTATCCCAACCAGAAGCTGATCAGCTCACCCTTCAGGGCTCCCATCTATAAAACAGAGCTAATAACTATTCTCATAGAAATGTAATGGATTAAATGTGGCACACCAACCTTTAAACTGTTCTGTGCTCAAATAAAATAACACAGTTTAAAGGTTTTCAGAACAGCATGGTTTTAAAAAAAATAGCCTAGAAAACTAAAAATATATATAGTAAGCTAATGTTTATCCCCAGACAGGAAGTGGTCTTAAACATCTTGGTAGCTCTCAAGCTATTTGGCATACTGCCCTTCATTTAACAAGGGTTCAGTAAACACATGTGATTATTTTTTCCTTCCCCCCCCAGGTATGTTGTACTGCAGATATTTTAATAATCTGGCAGAGAAGAAAGAATGTACAAAAGGAACTAATATTTACTGCTGACTATTATGCACCAAGTACTGTGCTGGGCACCTCATCTATGTTATTTCATTTAATTTTCACAGCCACCTTGTGAGGTATTAATAACCACAAAACCAGAAGTGGATTTTCATTTTCCAACAATCAGATCATAATAAATCCAAACTAAAAAAACGAGCAGTGGACCTTCCATTTGGCAGCATTTGCTCATTTCATGTTAAAGGGGAACAACAGAATGAATCCTCTAAGAGAATCAAAAAAAAGAAAAACTTTATCAAAATAAAAAGAAAATGACATAGGAGTTCCCGCTGTGGCACAGCGGAAACAGATCCGACTAGGAACCATGAGGTTGCGGGTTCGATCCCTGGCATCGCTCGGTAGGTTAATGATCCAGCGCTGCCATGAGCTGTGGTGTAGGTCGCAAACATGGCTCGGATCTGGCACTGCTGTGGCTCTGGCATGGGCTGGCAGCAACAGCTCCAATTAGGCCCCTAGCCTGGGAACCTCCATATGCCGCAGGTGAGGCCCTAAAAATACAAAAAAAGAAAGAAAGAAAGAAAAATACAAATGACCCTCAAAATAGATTTTGTAGATATTTAATCCTACCAGTAATTTTTAAGAATCCAACCAAAAGCAATAATGCTGACCAGAATGGCCAAAATAATAAGCATTTTTAACTGGTAACCTTCCCTTTAGGTGAATCAGCAGTGTTGCCTCTACACCCTTCAAACATAAGACACGGGGGTTACCTGTCACCACCCCGAGTGATCATCAAGGTGGAATTTAATAAAAAGGTTAAAGATGTACACAAGGATTCACTTTTCTTTCCCTTTTTTTTTGGCCATGCCTGGGGCATGCAGAAGTTCCCGGGCCAGAGGGGTCAAACCCAAGCCACAGCAGTGACAACACCAAATCCTTAACCAAGAGGCCACCAAAGAACTCCAAGGATTCACTTTAAAAGACATTCTTTGCCATAATGTCTACAATAGAGAAAAAAGAGAAACCATGTGAGGTACAGGCCCTGTAGCTCTACTTTAAAATGGCTGACCAAACACATGTGTTTACCTTTCCTCCCACACTAAAACCCACTGAAATAAGCACAAGAAATATAAAAATAAACCCAGAGCAGCCCTGAGAACACAAAAGGTGCTCCCAGGAGATAGATCAGTGAGGAATTCCAAGGAGCTATGAAGCAGGTTAAGACCGAATGGATGGCAAAACCCAACAGAGCTAAAGAACCCACAATTTCATGTAGGTAAGTAAAAGTGATCTCCCCCAAAAGATACATTTTCCAGAAGAACCCCTGAAAGATAATAAAACTACAGGTAGCAGGGACTAAGAAGAGAAGTGGCTTGATGGTAAGCCACATAACTGAAGAACTGTAAAACACCTTTTCCTGTGCCCATTCCCTACTCTTTTTCAGCAGGACCGAGGCCAGCATTCACCCATTCACGGCTCTGCAAAATGATAATTCAGACAAGGAATACTCCTCAATAATACTAAAGCCAGACAAGTGGGGAAACGTGTCAATTAACTGTAGCTTCCAGAATAGGAAGTACCACCCCCTAGGGAGCTAGCAACCCACAAGGTCTCCAGTAAATAGAACATTCCATGCAAAGCAGAAGGTATAATCAAAGACATCACGTCTCAAACATAATTTTATAGGGAACTCTACATGCTAGAGAACATGGTGTTTGAGGCAAACAGGGAAAGGGTGTGCGGCGGGAGATATAGGCAGGCAGAGAACATACCCAGGAGAGCCTGATGAGCTGGATAAAGGAATTCAGACTTTCTCCCCCTTGTTAGCAAGAGAGCCACTGCAGGCTATCAAGTACATCAGTTTTGGAGTTCCCGCCGTAGCTCAGCGGTTAACGAACCCAACTAGCATCCATGAGGATGCGGGTTCGATCCCTGGCCTCAATTAGTGGGTTAGGGATCTGGTGTTGCTGTAAGCTGTGGTGTAGGTCAGAGACGCGGCTCGGATCCTGAGTTGCTGTGGCTGTGGTGCAGGCTGGCGGCTGCAGCTCTGATTGGACCCCTAGCCTGGGAACCTAAACGTGCTGCAGGTGCAGCCCTAGAAAGACAAAAAAAAAAAAAAAGACATCAATTTTAAGATCGAAATCACATTTTAGGAGTTCCCTCAGGGTGCAACGGGTTAAGGATCCAGCATTGTCACTGCAGCTGCTCAGGTCGCTGCTATGGCATTGGGTTCAATCCCTGGCCCAGAAACTTCCACATGCCACAGGTGTGCCAAAGAAAAATTCACATTTTATATCATACTTGCAACTGTAAATATATCTGAGTTGTGTAAGACCCAGCTATCTGTGGAGTCTGCGTAGATGTGGAACCATTAATACAGATTTTTTTCTCCCAATTAAGGAGGAAGAGCAAGTTTGAGAAAAGTATGCTATACTTCATATAACACATGTTGAGTATAAGTTTACTGTACAATAGTCAGGTGTAGATTTCTAACAGGTTATTAAGAATGAGTCTGGAATCTATGAATATTTATACTGATGGTAGAAAAGCATTCATAGTGACTCATGATTTTGGAATGCTGTAAAAGCAGTATAGCTTCCTTATTTCCAATGAAAATAAAATTTTAAAAGCAACAAAAAAAAAAAATAACGAGTCTGAAAGCCTGTAGGAAAAATTCAGGAAAGAATTACAAATTTAGAAAAATATCTACATGTTAAGCAGAACAGAAACTCTGGGTATTAATGAGACAATGACCTAGGATAACACTTGGCCAAGAAATCAAACCCAGGTTAACAGCAGTGTATAAGGAGTGAGTGGATTGAGACAAGCCCACAGCTGAAGCAGAGAAAGAAATGAAAGACAAGGATATAGGGAACAGGGACACCAAGGAAACACACTGCTTCAAGGAGAGAGTGACAAATAGTGTCAGGTGCAACAGAAATGTCAAGTAAATTTAGGACTGAATGAAACCACTAGACGCAACAACAAGAGGTCACAGGCAATTTCAGCGAAAACAGTTTAAGTAGTGTGAGAGGAAGAAGGTAAAGATCAAGAGCTGAAGCATGAGAAGTGAGTGAGAAATGGACAGACTATGTGTACACCACCCAGAAGTTTAGATGAGAAGGGGAAGAGAGGTTAGGTAGCCAGGAGAGGAGAGGACAACTGGTTCACGGAAGGTTTTCTAGGACAAGAACTTTAGGAATAAGATAATGGGCAGAGAAAAACAAAGGAATCACAAGAGACTGTCTAAGGACAGAGTAAGGTTACTGAACCTCAGCGCTACTGACATTTTGGACCAGACCATTCTTTGCTGTCAGAGGCTGGGCTCTGCACTGTAAAGTGTGTTCAGCAGCATCCCTGGCTCTACCCACCAGGTGCCAGTAGCACCACGTACCACCACTCCAGTTGTGACAACCAAAAACATTTCCAAATATTGCCAAATGTCCCCTGGGAGGCAAAATCACCCCCAGTTGAGAACCACCAAGGTATGGATGGGGAGCAAGTGGGGGAAGAGCTGATGAAAAAAGACTGCCAAAGCAGCAGCACTGAAGTTGAAGGTACCGGGCAAGGAAGGGGCCTCTCAAACAGCAGCAGCAGCACCTCATCCTCTGAGACAAAGGAAAGGCAGCTCTGGAGAAGAGACAGACTGATAAACTTGCAGATGGTGCCTGAAGGTGAAGAAATTCAGCCAGAAGGCCTCCAATGTTCTCCAGAGAATGGAGAAAAGGTTGTGTGGTGAGTATGCATGGCGATGATTTAGTGGCAGGTTGAGGACAGCGGCTAGCGTTTGTAACAATTAACAGGGACTGGTCCTGGCAAGGTCACCCCAGAGAGGACCAACAGAGGTTGGAAACCACATACCCCCTTTCCCCTCTGAGATTAAAATGCACCTCCCCAAAGAAATTACCTGCATACTTACCTACACACTGATTACAGTCCCAAAGAGCTCACGGGTCTATATGAATTTCAACTGCATCATTGAAAGACTAGTCTCCTGAAGGGTACCTAGGAAACCAATCTTTTTTTTTAAAATAACATAGCTCCTCTCAGATCAAAGGAACTGTGTTCAACATAACTGACATCTAAATGAACTTTCAGTAAATAATCTGTTCAAGTTAGAGGATGCCTGTGGTTCCAACTACTTCCTGGTTCTTAACCTGATGAACTACTTCCCAACCAACAGCCAGGAAGACTAAAATGGAAAGGAATGGCTACAAAGACAAGAGCTTATTAAATGAGATTCTTCACAGGACAAAGACCCTCCCTCTCACTCTTGCCTTCTAAACCAAGGAATGCAACCCCAAATGATTTCGAGACCAGGAAAATGGAGATACCTCAAGACTGTGCATGACAAACAAGCTGGAGGCAAACCACCAACATAAAGTTATGAGATACAAAGGGCTGCCCTTGGGCGAATAAGAAAAAAGAAAAGCTAAACACAGTAGCCCAAGGCTTTGTGTAGGAGTAACCAAAGCAAAGGGGAAAACCAAGTCTTTGCTCTACCCTAGATAAGAAGTCCAAATTCACATCATTCTCCAGATGTCAGAAACCCATCACCTGAGAATAGATCAAAATCTCTCCAGGTGCAGTGAACCAAAGGTCGCGTCAGAAACAAATGTAAAACTACCCATAAGAGCATCCTACAAGCCAACCACAGGCAAACAATCCCCAACTGTCAAATGCTGCAAACCACACAAAGAAACAAACAAAACTTGGAGAGAAGACAAATGAGAGATTCCTTCCTCAAGAACTACAGCCAAGGAAATAATCCAAAGGAGACAAACATAACTATATATACATACATATATATACACACCTATATGTAATATGCATATGTGTACACATATATGTGTATGTATATTCATACATATACACACACATATATATTTGGGGGGGGCCCACATCCACAGCATATGGAAGATCCCAGGCCAAGGACTAAATCTGAACCATAGCAGTGACAACACCAGATCCCTAACTGCTAGGCCACCAGGGAACTCCATATATTCTTAAATGTTCAAAGAAAATGTCCTTATGAAAATTAAAAAGCAGATATGAAAGAAAATCCAGAAATTTTTACATTTAAAAATAGAGTCAATGGAGTTCTCACTGTGGTACAGTGGGTTAAGAACCTAACTGCAGCAGCTCAGGTCACTGTGGAGGCATGCCTTTGATTCCTGGCCCAGCACAGGGGGTTAATGGATCTGGTGTTGCCACAGCTGCAGCACAGGTAGCAGCTGCAGCTCTGAATCAATCCCTGGCCCTGAAACTTCCCTGTGCCATGTGTGTGGCCATAAGAAAATAAAAAATAAAAATATAGTCAAATGTTTTCAGTGAAAATTCTCAATAAATGGATTAACTAATAGACCAGACACAAAAAAAGAATTAGTGAATTATAACAGAGGTGTCAGGAAATCACCCAGGAGTAAAAACGGAAAATATTAAAGAAAATTTAAGCAACATGGAGGACACAATGAAAAACTCCAACACATACCTAAATAATGGTTCCAGAAATGGAAAACAGATGAGAAGCATTATTTAAACGGATAAAAGCTAAAAAATTTTTTCCACAACTTAAGGCGGCGTGAGTCTTCAGGTTGATAGTGGACAGCAAATAAGATGCAGAATAAATAAAAACAAATCTATATCTAGAGATATTACAAAGAAACAGAAAAAAATAAAAAACAATGAAAAAAATTTAAAGATAGCCCAAAAGATAATTACCTACAAAAAAATTACACCTAAACTGACTAAAGGCTTCTCATTAACAAACAAGACTTGTCAAAAGACAAGAGAATAATATTGCCAATGTGCTGAGGGAAAATAATTGTCAACATAAACTGTGTTCCCAGCACAACAATTATTCAAGAGAAAAAGTGAAGACATTTTCAAAAACACCAAAGCCATGTTTACTACTTAACAGGCCGTTAATGAAAAAAGTACTTAAGAATATTCTTTATAATAAAGAAGCAAACTAAACCCAAAAGGAAGAAATGAGGTGAACAGAGAATGAATGGTGAGCCAAGAAATTTGGAAAACATGTTGATGAAAAAATATTCACTCTTCTACAGACTTAAGGTGGCTCAACAAGGCAAAACCAAAGCATATATAACCAACGTGGAAGAGGGAATGAGAGTTAAAAGGTAAGCCATTCCAAAATCTCTGCCCTTATTCAGGAGGATAGAAATAATAATTAAGCTTTGACTTAGTTAAATGTGCATGTTAAAATTTGAAGGGTAAACAAACTTCTGTCTTCTGTCCTGGAATAAGAAAGCTGGAAGGAACACAGCTGCTTGGCATTACAAAAAGAAAAGAGCTGGACTAATTTTTTTTTTCTTTTTAGACCTGCACCTGCAGCATACGGAAGTTCCCAGGCTAGGGGTCCAATCAGAGCTGCAGCTGCCGGCCTACAGCACAGCCACAGCCACAGCCACAGCAGCACTGGATCCAAGCCGCATCTATGACCTATGCCACAGCTCACGGCAACACCAGATCCTTAACCCACTGAGCAAGGCCAGGGATCGAACCCGCATCCTTGTGGATACTAGTCAGATTCTTAACCCACTGAGCCACAACGGGAACTCCAGAACTGAACTAATTTCAAATTCACAACTTTCTTGATACCCATCATAGAACAACCAACTGGCTCAAAATCTTCAGGCAGACAGGACCTGTAAGGAGAGAAGAGACAACCTTGTGCTCACATGGAGTAGAGACCACTGACAAAAGGAATAAATGGAATAAACGGAAAATTGATAAAAGCCCAAGTGGCCTGCTGAAGGAACAGTGTGAAACCAATGGAGGTCACAGAAATTGGTGAGACCCCAGCCTTGTACAGGATCTTCCTCCACCAAACCTCACCAAGCACCTGCAGAGAGGAAAAAGCGTCGAGGAGTGCCCACTGTGATGCAGACTTGGGGGAAGGGAACTGCAACTCTGCCTCTGGACCAAAACACTCAGATTCTTCCTTCCCTTCCTCCCTCCACTAGAGAAGAAAAAGGCCAATAAGTGGTTCTTCCCTTAAAGCTTTGGTGAAGACTCCAGGGCACCCTACTCCACAAGAGGGGCAGGATTCCACACTGAACTCACAATAGCTAGGGAAGGGCATGACACTGGGACACTGATGCAGGCCCAAGCCTAAGGTTTAATCAGAACAAAAGACCACACCTCACCATCACTCCCCACCTCTAAGCTAACCTACCTCCAGTAAGTAAAGCGCACAATTCTACCGGCAGAGAGACAGATCAAGAGCATGTAAGGAGACCCTCTCTAAGACATAGTCCCAAAAGAACTGACACTCAGAATAAAATAAAACCAACTTCCACCCTAATCACAAACGATCTCAGAGTTCTCCTGCAGCACAGTGGGTTTAGGATCTGAAGTTGTCACTGCAACAGCTTGGGTCACTGCTGTGGCTCAGGTTCAATCCCTTGTCCAGGAATTTCCAGATGCCATAGGTGTCACCAAAAAAAAAAAAAAATTATCTCTATGAGAATTTGAAGCCTGATGCACACTGAGGGTAACCACAACAACAACCAAATTTAAACCTAGCCCAACTCCAAATTAGATTAACTCAAATCCCTGAACAAAAAGCCTACCACAAGGAAAGATATGCCAATTTACAGACATAAAAATTTTGCACCTCTGTCTCTACTGTTCTACAAGTCAGGCTTACAACAACAACAAAAATCACAAGGGGTAAGAAAAAGGAGAGGGGCGTTCCCGTTGTGGTGCAGTGGTTAATGAATCCAACTAGGAACCACGAGGTTGCGGGTTCGATCCCTGGCCTTGCTCAGTGGGTTAACGATCTGGCGTTGCCGTGAGCTGTGGTGCAGGTTGCAGACACGGCTCGGATCCTGCGTTGCTGTGGCTGCGGCGTAGGCCAGTGGCTACAGCTCTGATTAGACCCCTAGCCCGGGAACCTCCACATGCCACAGTGTGGCCCTAAAATGACAAAAGGCAAAAAAAAAAAAAAAAAA
>PVHT020000195.1:1738587-1782221 GCA_004024745.2 Catagonus wagneri
ATATATATATATATATATATATCTAAAATCAAAGTTAAAATACTAAATATTATGAATAAAATGTTTAGAGCTCTAACCTAAAAGGAGAACATGCAACATCAGATGGGTAAGTGGGCAGAGAAATGGAAACTATAAGAAACAATAAAATGAAAGTGTTAAAAATTAAAAACACAGTTAAGAGAAACAAAGAATGCCTTCAATGGGCTCTTTAGTGGACTCAACTTAGCCATGGAAAGAATCAGTGAACTTGAAGGTAAGTCAGTAGAAATTACCCCAATTAAAACCACAGAGAGAAAACAGTGAAAAGCAGAAAACACAACAGGATGTTTAAGGGCTGTGGGATAATATCAAAGGTTCTAACAGACTGGTAATCAGAAGCACAGAACTAGAAGAAAAAATGGGACAAAAGAAATATCTGAAGACATAATGACTGAAAATATTCCAAAATTAATATAAGACATCTAACACAAACTCCAGATGATCAGAGAATAGGAAGATAAAAGCAAAACCAAAACAAACAAAAATTATTGTCACTGCAGAGCACCAACACCACTTGAAAATGAATTCCATAAGCTCTGCTACTGCCCCTCCTTAAAAAACCAAAATCTCTGTCAACATGACCACCAGGTCATCAGTTCAACTACATATGATGGCCACCTAACAATGCTCACCTCTATCCACAAATCTCACTGTGTAAATGATTGGTCAAACCTAGGTCACAAGTCTGTATCTTAGCTGCAAAAGAGACTGTGAATGACTTCTTTGGGACCCATAATATGCGAAACTACCAAAATGTAGAGAGGATATTTGAAAATCTAATACAGCCTGCTGAAAATAAAAAATAAGTAATTTAAAAAAAAAAAATCCATCTACCTGACTAGCTATTATTGCATGGCAGATTCTTTGGTGAAGTCATTGCATCCTAGAGAGACTTTCTGTAAGACAGACATTTTACCTCAATGTGGTGACACACTTAAAATCAGCTTCCCAATCTGAGGAACCTAAGTAGCAATCTGGGTGCAGGGGGTTTAGGGTGGGGGGAGGCTGGGAAGGTATAAAGCCACATAATAAATAAGCAAACATCTTCACAAAATGTTGGTTTTGCTTAATGTTAAGTAAGGTACTATGCAGATACATACAAACACACATATGCACGAACACACAAGAGTTTATTGTGGGGAGTTCCCGTTGTGGCGCAACAGAAACAATCCGACTAGGAACCATGAGGTTTCAGGTTTGATCCCTGGCCTCACTCAAGGGGTTAAGGATCCAGTGTTGCCATGAGCTGCAGTGCAGGTCACAGACGTGGCTTAGATCTGGCGTTGCTGTGGCTGTGGCGCAGGCCAGCAGCTATAACTCTGATTTGACCCCTAGCTTGGGAACCTCCATCGGGTGTGGCCCTAAAAAGAAAAAAAAAAGTTTATTATGGAACAGAACTCAGCATTTCTATGAAATCATGAAACAAATCATGAAAAAATTCAAAAAAATGTCACCCATACAGCTGTCCACTTTGGCTTCCCCTTCATCAACCATACTATAAATACTCAGAGAAAAGTTTCAGGAGCCCCACAGAGAGAGCCATTAGCACCTGGTTACACACCAACATGAATCCAATTATAACACAGTATGTCTGAGAACACTGAAGAGACCTACAAGACAAGCGAGTCTCTAAGGGTGAGCAGAGGAAGATCCACTAGACAAGTACCTGAGAGAAGAGAAACCACTAAATAAGGAAAAAAGCATTGACAGGAGGAGATGGGGGGGACAGAAAAAAGGGCACCTTTCATAAGGGAAATATTTACTGCGCATTTCCTCTGTGCCAGGCAATGCACTAGATGCTGAGGTGCAGCAGTCAACACTCCACGCCTCTGGGGAGCTCATAGTAGAAAACTGACACCATCTACTTAACAGTTTTACCAAAGGCCCACCCCTATTTGAACTCCTGACTTTAATATTTCCTATGTACACTCTCAGGTAAAAGTGAAAATGAACCCCAAAAAAGCCAAAGAAATGGCCATAAAGAAAGAAAACCAAGATCCTTCAATGTAGCTCGGGTAAAAGCATCAAAGCTCTATGTCATTTCTTGCTGTTCTCCCACCCTGATATGCTCTTCTTAGATGCATGTCTTTGATTACACTATCAGAAAACCACTTTCCTCCACCTAACATTCTGGGCCTCCTTTCAGACTCGTCACAGGAGTTCCCGTTGTGGCTCAGTGCTAACGAACCCAACTAGTATCCAAGAGGTCACAGGTTCAATTCCTGGCCCCACTCAGTGGATTAAGGATCCAGCGTTGCCATGAGCTGTGGTGTAGGTTGAAGACTTGGCTCGGCACATTGCTGTGGCTGTGGTGTAGGCCGGCTGCTGTAGGCTCCAATTCGATCCGTAGCCTGGGAATTCCCATATGCTGCGGGTTTGGCCCTAAAAAGCAAAGACTCTTCACATATACTCAGGAATCCATTACCTTTCCCAGTCCCCTTGAGTCTGCACTAAGTGCACCTTTTCGGGCCTAAAGAACCAGCATCCTGTATTTCCATTTAAATGTGCATATCATCCTGCACTTTAGTCACTGTTTTTGGCCTCTCCTGTTGGAATACAAACTCCATAAAAGGGCACAACACTGCAGCTTGGCTTTGTATCTCCACCACCTACCATGACGCTGACACCCTTTCACTTGCCTACACACTGACACCAAGATATCTAAATCATTCCCTTATCTAAAGGCAGCCAAAGAAAGACAAGTATGGCCTTCCTTTACCAACAACCCTGCACAGAGGGACAGACTCAAAAGCACAATTCCAAATCAAAGGCAGTCACGGAGGATGGTACAGAAACCACTAGCACAAAAACATTCGTTTCAAACTCTAAAATGAGGTAACTCTTTAAAAATAAATGTCCTGGACTGGATAGGAAGTGAAAATAGTAATGACACAAACCACTGTAAACTCTTCAAGTTACCAGCATGAGGGGGGGAAAAAAGATTAAAGTAACAAGGAAAGAATACAGAGCAGGTATGGAATGGTTCAGAAAAGCCTCAGAACTCAAGGCCAAAGTGAGCTAAGTTAGAGACTACATCAAAATATAGATTTCAAAGGAAATATCTGAAGGAGAAGGTGATGCTGTGGTTACTCTTTGTATACCTGGAGGGGAAGGGCTCAACAGCATTCTATACTGGCACAAACTAACCACCTTACACCAAGGAAGCCCTGTTCAGTCATCAAGGCAAGAAAAACAGCACAGCTGAAAATTTCCAAAAATGATCTGGGCATGTGGGAATACATACTGTATAAGGAGAAAGAAACAAATCAAGATATATAAAATAAAATCTGTACAGCACTTTTATATGCATAAGCACACTTGAACATAAGAAGCTCAACAGAAACCAGTTCAATATAAAAGATGGTTAAGGCCACAGAATGTGAATGAAGCAGATTTGAAAATGGTACTCCTGCTAAAGATTAGTGCTTCTAGACAATATTAACAAAATTCTCTAAAAACACTGTAGGTGCTCTAATGAGATTTCATAAAATATGCAACAACATAAATGCTGAAAAATATTAAACTAGGAGTACCCGTCGTGGCGCAGCGGTTAATGAATCCAACTAGGAACCATGAGGTTGCCGGTTCGATCCCTGGCCTTGCTCAGTGGGTTAACAATCCGGCGTTGCTGTGAGCTGTGGTGTAGGTCGAAGATGCAGCTCGGATCTGGCGTTGCTGTGGCTGTGGAGTAGGCCAACTCCAATTCGACCCCTAGCCTGGGAACCTCCATATGCCAGCGTGGGTGCGGCCCTATAAAGACAAAAAAAAAACATATATATATATATATATATATATATATATATATATTAAACTACACTGAACACACTGTATTTGGGGAAACAAAAGAATAAAGCAAATTTAATACTGATATTTCATGAAACATTTCGTTAAAACATTAAATACCCTGAGCAGATTAAAGATGTCTGAGGAAAAAAAAACAGCAAAGAGTTTTAAATTTAAATAAGAAGAGAGCTAAAACTGTTAGAAAAAAAAATTTAACTTAGTTATAAATAGAAATGACATTCCTATATAAGGTTAACAGACTGGTGAAGGATAAAAGGAAAGGAGGAGCCTTTAGAAAATTGAAGGTAATTTCTATGAAAACAATGAAAAGAGTATCACAGACGACAATCAATCAAGAAGGCAGATGCAAAATTCTTAATGAGAGAAGAATATTTTACCTTGCAGAAATTATGATGTTTTTGGTAAATCATCAAGGTTCTACTGAGCTAAAACTTTTGTTTTTGTGGCATCTCATGTCACATCCTTGCTTAAAACCTTCAATAGCTTCCCAGGAGACTTAGGACAAGTTCAAAACTCACTGGATGGCCTATTAAGCCTTTTCAAGACCTGGCCCCTGCCTACTTTTACGTCATCACCCGCTTTTTTACTTTCCAGCCATTTTGGATTTCTTTCAGTTCTTTAAAAGGTTCTGTTTTTCAAAAGCCTCTCTCTCACCTCGCCTGAGGGCATCTGTACTTTCTGCCAGGAAAACTTATTTCCCCAACTAAATCGTGTCCTTCTCATCCTTCAGGTCTCATTTAATGTTACCTCCTCAGTGTGGCCTTCCTACCTGCTCTCCACGTGGCAGATCCCCTTACCCACTGAGTGCCCAGTACTTCTCCTCTGCCTCCACTTCAAGACTATAAATTCTTTGAAAGCCTACTTTCCTTTTATGTATCACTCTATCCAGCCTCTACCACAGTTTGACACACAGTAGACACTCAATAAGTATTTGCTAAATGAAGGACAAATCCTCAGGATGTAGGACAGGTTATTTTGGAAAGAAATCATTAATAAATTATGAAACACCAATTTGCACAAAATTAGTTTTTTGCTCTACCTCAACTATTCTCAAGTATTAACAATTAGAATAAAACGTTTTTGTTTGTAATGCTAATCTTAAATTTTAGTGGTCATGTTACCAGTAATACTTACTAGCAATTAAAGTTAAAACATCCTCACCAGTAGCTGACAAACCAGGGTGGGGTGTGTGGATAAAGTTTGAGATAGGTCACACCTCAACCAGCTTTTTCAATCTCTGAAGGACTCTACTCATCAGGAAGCTAGTTTCTACTCTTGACCAATATTGGGGTAATTGGGCAAATCCAAGTCAGCAAGTTGTTCTTGAGCTATTACTTAACACCATTTTTTATCTGGCATATCTTCCTCGAATGAGTGTGTTTGCTTAATCTGATTATTATAATACGATTTTACACTGCCAAGAAGCTAATCTAGGCATAATACAAAATCTAAAACAGATCTAAAAGTGCAACTTACCTAAAATAATTTTAAAGTCTTAAAAAAAACTATAATGTATTCATCCATATGTTTTGTTCTAACTTCCAGAAACCAAAGTTGTCACTTTCAAAAATCACTATTTTCCTCTAAATCAAAAACGTTCAGAAAGCACTTCATGCTACTATTTGATATTAGGCTTTTGTCTTAACAGAGGATGCAAAGTAACAACAGAATCATACAGCTATAGCAATTAAACAGGGTTTTTTTAAGTAAAATTATTGTGAACCAGTTATAATTGAATTTACAGTAAACTATTATTTTAAGAACAGTATTGTGTCCTTTCTGTTATTAAAAATCCAGACACAACCTACCACACAAGGAGGTATTGATTTACCCGCCTGGCACTTTAAGCAGTCACTTGTTATAGAGAAATGTTCATCTAAAAGCAATGAAAGTTAGTTTCCAAAACAATTTCCAGTCAAACCACTGCATTTCTCTATTTTGTGCACCCCCAAAATATGCAAGCTATTCTATCAGCTGTGTCCATCTACACATGCAGAACATGGAGCAGAAAGCACCTGAGAAGGCAGAACAACCTGTTCCCAAGGGAGCTTTAATCCCCCGCCTACTCTTGAGGGTAACAAAAAAAAAAAAAAAAAAAAACTGGGTGGGTAGGGAAGAACAGCTACAGTACCTTCCAGGTTAAACTATTTCTAAATCCCCCCAACAAAAATCCAAACTGAACAGCACAAAAAGTAGACAAGGTGTTTGCATACCTGAATTTAAGGAACCCTGCTCTCTAGGATGGATCTCTCAAGGGGGATTAGAGCTCAAACAATAAAATGCACAATGTTATTGGCCTAAAATCAAGAAAACCAATTATTTTGCCCTTGGTCTTAAATCCTAAAGGAATTTTTTTCTTGTCCAGTAACTATGTAACTTTTATCTTGATTTCTTATTCTTGTTTTCCAACATATCGTTAAGAACATTGTCTATTTTATTTGCTGGTTTAAAAAAGATCAAAACAGGAGTTCCTGTTGTGGCACAGCAGAAACAAATCTGACTAGTATCCATGAGGATGTGGCTTTGATCCCTGGCTTTGCTCAGTGGGTTGGGGATTCAGCGTTGCCGTAAGCTGCGATATAGGTTCGCAGATGAGGCTCAGATCTGGCATTGTGTAGTGTAGGCCGGCAGCTGTAGCTCTGATTCGACCCCTGGCCTGGGAACTTCCGCATGCTGTGGGTGCGGCCCTAAAAAGCAAAAAAAATAAACTAAATAATAAAAAAAATGAAAACGATCAAATCAAAACCATAAACACAGGGTAATGTATAGATAGCATTTACCGTACTGTCCTTTATATTCTGCTACATAGTATGTTTAGGCAAAAAGTTTTAAAAATACAAACGTACTAAGAAATTGTAATACATGTTAGAAGATGTTTTTAAAAGACATCTTTTAAGATCTACAGGATTTCAAGTATCAATGTCTGATGATAAAAGGATATAGGTGGAAGCAAGTACATAAGATTAAAAAAACAGATGTTGGCCAGAGAGATCTTTTAGGGGTGATGGAACTGTTCTAAAATTGGATTGCAGTGAAATCTACAAAAAAAAAAATCATCGAATGGTACACTTAGAATAGGTGAATTTTATGGTATGTAAAGTATATCTCAAAAACTTTAAAATGCATATTGAGGAGTTTCTGCTGTGGCACAACAAGACTGGTGGTGTCTCTGCAGAGCCAGGACACAAAGGTTCAATCCTCAGCCCAGAACAGTGGGTTAAAGGATCCTGCACTGCGGCAAAGGTCACAAGTGCGGCTCGGATCTGCTTCCTGGCCCAGGAACACCATATGCCAAAAAAGAAAAAAAAAAGCATATTTAAAACCCGTTCTTAATAAAGAAATCCACAAGCAACTCTATATAGATCCTATCTTCGTAGAACAAGCCAAGGTGATTTCCAGCCCTGAGGTTCTACAATATTCACCACTCCTTTCTCCTTTGAATAAGTGGCAAAAGTGATTCTCATCGATTACAGAATAAAATGTTAAGTTCTCTTTCCTAAAATAGACCTCAGAAGGTTTCTTTGGGCTAAGCAACAGTTTAAACACACACATGTACACACACACACACACACACACATACACACACAGTCTTAAGAAGCTTTAAATAACCGAAAAGTCTACTTTCAAGTAGAAAAATTTTGTCAGATTCCAACTCTTACATAATATTAAGCAGCACCAATAACAAACCTCTGCAGTCTTCACCTCCAAATTTTCTTTCACTGACGTCATTACAACCACAGAAGAGATACCCATTCTACTTCAAGAGTGCACCTAAACCACAAAACTGAATTCAAGGAATATCTTCATAGCTTTTAACTGGTGTAACAAATTTAATTAAAGTCAGTCAAAAGTTAAAATGGAACATGAAGAAACATGAAATACCAAGTATTAATTAAAAACAGCTACCTCATTTTAGGTGTAAATAATTACGTACAACCTTCATTTATGAAGAAACAGAACTAACAACCCTCTTAGAAAAGTCTGAACCCACAGTTGCCCAATCCAGCAGTGCTAATGGAGCTAAGACCATTCTTCTATGTGACTAAAGGTCAGGCAGCCTTCCCAGTGTAGCCTATGGATTCTAGGAGGCATATTTATACCTCTAGTACCAGTGATGTACAGTAGGAGCTCAAAACATGTTTGGGAAATCAGATTCCTACAGAGAAGCAGAAAGTACAATTTTGAAGAGCACAGGTTCAAGTCGGACCGGTTTGGATGGAAGTTTTGCCTGTGCTGCTGACTAGCTGGGTAATCTGGGTAAAAAATTTTCTCTCCCTGAGCCCACTGGTTAAGTGTATATGGGAAATAAAAAAAACATCTACTTCACAGAAGTGTTATGAGAACACACATATATTCAAGCAAATAAATTATTGGCCAAAATACCTGGTATTCAGTAAGGTTCAATAAAGAGAACATTATAATTTAATTATTATAGAGAACACTGGCCCAAAACAGAGACCACACCCAAAACTTGATTCCTAATTAGAGCTACCTCAAACACAAATGTTTCTGGAGCTTAATTCAAAATGTTGACAATAAATCCCAAGACCTGAATGGACTTAGTCCTTTTAACCTAATAAATAATTTTCTGTTAATTTCCAAATCTGAAAAGTCTAAATGTCATCAGGCTCTTCAGGTGGAAGGTCCTCACTCACAGCTTTCATACCCACCGACAGAATTGTACCCAAGTTCATACCACAGTATTCAGAAGTAAGTGTACAAACTTGAGTAAGAAATGAGGCCAGATCTTTGAGTAACTCAGTCATCTGAGCACTGCTCTACATAAAGGAGATAGTCTAGAAACTATCAAGCATTTAAATCCAAACGCTAAAGTGATGCATCGACAACAAAAGAGTTCTAATGTTGAGTTTAAGATTGAAAGTAAATTGGAAAACCCTCCCAAACAGAAAGTTTAAATATAGTCTTTTAATTGCATTATTTTTTCCACTTGAAATATGTGACCTGACACCATCATCAGATGATAAAGAACCTCTGAGGTTCTACCTCTGCCCGTCAAGAAACTGGATATTGCCAAAAAATAAAACATTAGAATCTAAAATTATTAAATTCTAAGTAAACAGTCTTTTCCATTTAAAAAAGTAATACTCAAATTTTGCTTTTTTTGTAGTATACTTTGGATCTATGTGAATTCGTTTGTTCTTAAATGTCTTCTGTTATTATTTGTTATCAATTCATTACATGAAAAAGTCCTATCCCTACACTAACAGTCCAAAATGAAGTACTATGTTAACATGCCCTCTAATACCTATTATACATAAAGGAGATAATCACAGAAGTTATCAAAATAAAAAGGGGGAAAAGGTGAACTCTTAACAGACATTGAGGAAGGCTTCTTTTCTCTGCTCACTTCCTTGCAAATTCCTACAGCCATATTCTCAGATATAGCGCAATTTTCTATCACAAAGTAAATTGAAACATAAATCATAATGAAAGGTTAAATTTCTGCAACAGAAGCCACTGTCATTTCCAACGATGCAACTATTGTTGAATGAGTCTCAAAGATTCTCATACAGAGTGGTGAAGCAAGGCTGCGGGGAAAAGGCATACTTGAAGGAATTTATCCATCTCTGTATTTCAGTTCGAAATGTAACAATACCGCACCTTCAAAGTAGAAATACCAAGTAAAATCTGGTTCTCATTAAATGAGACTGCTTTAACCCCGTGCAGCATATTTGGAACAGAATACATCTGACTCGCAATCAGTCAACCTTCTATTACTCATCTATGCGAGATGGCCCTGCAATTTCCCTCAATGGGAGCCTTTTCTTTTAAAACCCCAGGGAATACTGTAGATGCCACGCTCTGATTTAAATGACTCCAAGAAAATTACAATGAAAATAATGGAAGATTTAGCCCAGCGAGCCTGCATAAGTAACAAAATCAAAAATCTGAGATAAAAGCGTAAAAATATCCCTACAAGAAGCCCCAAAATCATGAATAAATTATAAATCTGAGCAGAAAAAAAAAAAAAGGAAACCTCTCTGAAGGAAAAATGTTTATTTCATATTTTTTTAATTTATCAATTTTTATTTTAAAAAACTAGGCTCAGCAAACATGCTAAATAAGCAAAATTAGAATTCTAAACTGTTTTCATATATACATATATATCTAATTAATGCTTGCACTGATTATGTTAAAAGGCAAGATAATTCAAGGGACTTTGACACTCCAGTTGAAGACCCTCCGACCCCTCTGAAATAGTAGATTATTTAACACTCTTGTAATGATTAACTTCATTTAGCATGCTTCTTTTGGAGCTCTATTATTTAAAACAGCCAAACTGAATTTTTTTTATCCTAATTAGATTTCCTTGTACTTGTGAAATGCTCAGCATACACTGTGCTGGCAGTTTTAGCTCTTCTACAGCTTCTACCTTCTGGCTCTTTCCCCCCTCGCCCACCCCCCACCCTCCAAAAAATTTTTAAAAATTAAAAAAAAAAAGATTTCCTTCCCAAATGTTCTCTTCTCTGCGTTTGTCAACAGAAACACCCACTGGTGGTGTCAAAATGGTAATACTGCTGCAGGCTTCCTTACTCCCATTCCAGTGGCAACGCCAAAAACGCCCAAACCTGAGATAGTACTTTTAATAAAGAAATTAAAAGGATTGCTAAAGTACTCAACTATCATGTTCTCAAAAACAGGCACACCTTTTAAAAAATGTATTATTAATGGACTCCAATTGGGTTGCTAAATATAAGATTACACTACCCCCCTTCAACACTGAACATATAGAGACAAGTAAACATAGGTTCTTCACGTTTCAAGGATAAAATTTCAAAAAACACTTAAAGGAATTAACAACAAATTTACATCTAAAAGTCATTCACTTGTTCTTCCGAACAGCCTCGGTAAAGATGCCTTTTTTGTAACCATACAGCAAGAAAGGAACAAGCTGGAAATGTTCCAGCAAATGTTACCTAAAACGATAATCCTTTTCCACACACATTTAAGTCTCCTGTTTCGGTCAAACGCTGCTGGACAAATTAATTTGTGTAATCCTTTACATTAACTACATAAACCATTATATCCAAACAAACCTAATTTAGATGCACGGAAAGAAATTATGCCGTGTCTGCAATACTTTCCAAAATCGCTTAAATTTCAGCCAATTAAAATAGGTTGTGTTAACAGAACACTGATCTGCAACTACTTAAATATCACAGCATCCGTCTAATCTCACTGTGGAGATACTAAGGTCAGGCTTTTCTTTTTCAGGCATCTGTGCTTTAACACTCAAGCGAAGTGAAAAACAAAACCCTCAAGGAAGATCTGCCTTTACACTGAAATATGTTCAGGTTATTTTTTCTCCCAACGTGGGCACAGAACGAGTCAATGCAAGCAGGACCTGTTCGTTATGGGAAACAGTTCCAAGCCCCAGGATTTAATTTCTCTGACGGTCCAAAGGGTATGAAGGTCTGGGAAGGGGCCAATATCTGCTTCTCCCCACTATGTTAGAGTCGTGAACTTCACAGCGACGCCCGAAACTTGTTCGGGAGAAGCTGCAGGAACCGCGGGGCTGGCCGAGGGTCGCTCGCCCACCCTCGCAGGCCGCCAAGGTCAGCAGGGCCGGGGCCGCAGCTCGCAGTCCCTGGCGGGTCCCGGACTCCCACAGAACTCGGGCGGGGGGCTCCCACGCGCAGGCTCCTCCTCGGCGCCGGCAGGAAGGGGCTTCCCTCACCGCAAGCCCCGGGGAGCTCACGCCGCGGGGGCGGCGGGGCGGGGACGCCGCAGACCCGCTGCTGAGGGGAGCCCCGCGGGGCGGCCTCCAACCCGGCGCCCCTCCTCACACCCTCCGGTCTCCCCACACCCTAAAATACAGCCCCAGCCCCTCGCCGGGGAAGCCCTTCCAGCGGCGCAATGGAACGCTGAGGAGGAGCCACTCCAGGCTGGGGTGCCCTCGCCGCGTCGCCCGGTTCTGAGGGGACCCGCGCCACCGCCCCTTCTCACGTCTGCCCGGGGGGACCGGGTGGGTCCCCTCTAACAGGAGAAGCTGGGTGGGAGCGGGGCCGAAGTGAGGACAAGGAGGCCTGGCGGGCGGGTGGCGGCGCGACTACTCACCCCGCCGAGTCCCCCACCTCCAGTCCGGGACCCAACAGCTCCTGAAGCCGGCGTCGCCGCTTTACCTTCCCCAGCAGCGGCGACAACTAATCGAAACCCTCAACCCCGCCCTCTCGCTCAGGCGAACGCGCAGCCTAATTTGCTAACTGCCCCGCCCCAACCGTGCCCGTCAGACCAATGGGGAAGCGCCTCAGACTCTGTCAGGTCCCGCCTCCTCCCCCGCCCACTTCTAGTAGGAACCAATAAGGTGAGAGCGTTCGTCCTCCGGCTCGGGCTCGCGCGCCCCACCCGCGCCGCTCGTGCTCTGGTCCCCGAAGCAGAAGACTGCTGGTTTCTTGTATAAGCTCGCCTGCACGCGTACGCGCGCGCCGCGCCTCCTCGCGCGGAAGGTTTGGTTGCCCCGCCAGGCCCTAGCAACCTGGGCTGGGCCGCCGGGAGGGGAGGGGCCCGAACCGCTAGCTGTCGAAGGGAGGGGGGGGGGTGGAGGGGAAGATCGTGACTGGGAAAGGGGTAGCTGCGGGGGTGGGGGGCTGAGGAGGCCCGGGAATCCGCCTGTCACTGCGGGAAAAAAGGGGGAATCCTGCCTGCAGCGCAGTTATCCTGGCCTCCCTCCCTAGAGACACGTGCGGGGGAGGGGGTTGGAGCAGAGAGGGTAGAGCACATTTGGGGCAGAAGCCGAGGCACTGCTTGGAAATAAAGGATGGAGGACGGTTTATCTCTGTTGTTGGTAAAAATGATATCGAAGTCCATAGCGGCTGATGGCCAACTGTTGCAGCTGCCCGTCCGCGCGCGGGCACACACACGCACGCACGCACGCACGCACATAGACACATTCACGCATACACCCATCCATCAGCCTGTCATCCCTTGAGTGATTTAGGTGCAAAGAACTAGTAGCCCGAGGATTTCTTACACAGCAGCTGAACGCATGCAAACGGCTGTTGCAACACCGGTTGGAGCAGCAACCCACAGTTCTGCTTCAGCCACACAAGATTCCCCAGCTGGCGTGAAAGCAATGAAGTCATCGCCCAACCAGTAGAAATGTAAAGATCTTAATACCTACTATGGATCAGGTTTCTAGTGAGGATGAAGAGGTGATGAAATGGAAGGGGATGCATTTCCAATGCCACTTTTTGAGAACTAAGAAAAATAATATTTTTAAAGACATTGAAGCCCAATCTATGTAAAGTGCATAATAATTTCCACTTTAAAAAGCAAACAGGAAAAATAGATTTTTTTTCTGGCTTACAGGAAAAGCACAGAAAATAAGCAGGGTATGAGATCATAGCAGCCACCAAATTAGAAATATGCAGTACTGCACTGTAATGGGAACTAGATATCTTAGATAAAATCCACTTAATCTATTCCTGTTGTGAATCTGGTAACAATATGTAACAAAACGCTGGTTGGGACCATTCAGTGCCAAATCAGTAGGGTTTTCTTTTTCATAATATCTTGAATATGTGGTGAGGAAATGAATGTGCCTACTTTCTCTTTAGCTTCTCAGGAAGCATATTAGAAAATTTTACAGGTAGGAACAGTGAATTAGCACTGAGGGAAAAATGGAGTCAGAGGCAACAGCAGAGAGCTTTGCAGAGTCTCCTGCCTCCTCCAGATGCAAAGTAACATTTGCTGTGACCTCAAGTTTCAGGCACATGGAGCTAGAATTCCTGAGGCAATCACTCCATTTTCAACCTTGTATGTTAGTGCCTTTGTACCAGGAATTGTAGCAGCATTACCTTGGACTCAAATGAAGAATCTATACAAATAAATCTGTGTAAATTCAGAACAAGACAAGGAAAAATCAGTAACTAACTATACCATGATACAGGTTCAATTTAGTTTTAAGTGCTAATATAAGATGCTTTATAATGTGCCATCTCATGTATACAAATATGACCTTCCACTTAGGGTCCCTTGCTTTGATCTCATTTTGAGAAGTGGTGAAAAGATTGTTAGAGCCACATCCAGTTCAGTTCATTGTAATTTTGATCAAAAGAATCTATTTTCTACATTAGTAAGCGTTAAAACGCACCATGCTGCCATTTAACTGAGCTCTTTTCTTATATAGAAAGAACACTAATACTTACCACTGAATGAATGCCTGCTATGTGCCAAGAACTTTGCATACATTTAGAGCTGCCAGATAAAATACAGGAGCCTGTTAAATTTGAATTTCAGATAAACAATGAATAATTTTTTAGTATAAGTATGTATTTTTATTCTGGATACATGTGGGACAAGCTAAAAAATTTTTTTTGGAATGTCCCCCTAGGCCCAGACCTCATAATGCAATCAGGATCTGGGAGAAAAGCTTAAAAACCAAATCAAGGTATAAATTTGTAGTGTTTGAGAAAGAGGTGTGCATACTTATACTAAAAATCATTTGCTGTTTATCTGAAATTCAAATGTAACTGGGCATCCTCTATTTTTACTTGCTAAATCAAGCAAACCTACATAGATTTGGGGGGGGGGCACATGTGCAGCATATGGAAGTTCCCAGGCTAGGGGTCGAATGAGAGCTACAGCTGCTGGCCTACACCACAGCCACTGCAACGCCAGATCCTTAACCCACTGAGCAAGGCCAGGGATCAAACCCACATCCTAATGGTACTAGTCAGGTTTGTCACCGCTGAGTCACAACAGGAACTACCCCTACATAGATTATCCACGAACCTCATGATTCTCTGCAACAGTCTCTGATAGGTCACCTTTTTCCAGATGAAGAAACAGCTTCAGAGCCTCCCCAACATCTATTCCTTCTTCCTTCTAATAGAACTGCAACTGTGTTCAGGTATCTACATTTCCAGGGCAGTGGGTACATATTACTTTTAGTCAATCAACGTGTGGCTGGCCCAATTAGACTAAAGGAAAGGACTTAACATCCTGTGGTTTGAAAGAGTTTTTCCCTGTCTAGCCTGCTAGCTGAATAACAAAGCAAGCATCCCAGTTGCCACTGGCAGCCATTTTGTGACCAGGAGGAAAATCAACCTTAGGTCAAAGCCTATACACTAAGTAAGGCAGAATTTAAAAATAGAAAGAAAAACAAAAAAAAAGGCAAAACAAAACAAAAAAATAAACCTGCATTATTTTTGTTGTTGGGGGGTGGGGGCTGTGCCTTCAGCATGCAGAAGTTCCTGGGGCCAGGGATTGATCAAACCCATGCCAGAGTAGTGACAACACCAGATCCTTAACCTGCTGAGCCATGAGGGAACCCCAAAACCTGAGTTCTTGATGGCACCACTGACTTGTTTAATGAAACAAATTCTGCCTTTTCCTTGTACTTAACACAGTTAGGTTTGAGTTTCTATCAGATGCCTCAGAAGCATCCTGCTACAGAGCCTATATGTGATACTTATAATGGGTCTCAGTAATAAATAAACAAGTGGTCATCAAGATGTTAGATATTTTTATCCTTGATATATGTGGGACAAGTCTAGAAGACTAAATAAGCCTCCTAATCATTGTCAAAAAAGCATTTATGAAATGCCCATCTGGGCTTAGACGTCATAATGCAATCAAGATCTAAGAGAAAAACATTTTAAGAATCAAATCAATGTGTAAATTGCTTGTTGGAAGAGGTCAGCATTAGTTATTCATTGGCCCTGCTCAGAGCTTAAATCAGACTGTCAAATATTACATGCTTTCATTTAAAGTTCACACCACTTGGGGACTTTCCATGTGGCTCGCAGCATAACTACTCTGCGTTGCTTCTGCAGTGGCTGTGGCTCAACCCCTGGCTCCAGAACTTTCAAATGCTGCAGGTGAGGTCACTTGTTTATAAAAAATAAATAATAAAGTTCGTACCATTTAGGAAAATGTCGTTTTAGAAAGGCAAGTCCAGTACCTCATTTTAAACTATTAAAACCTCTATTCCTGTCCTCCAGGCACTAAATTTAACGACAAAGAGGGTAGAAAGGAAAGAAATGTCAGCCTCAAAAGACCCAAGACGGGGAGTTCCCATGGTGGCGCAGTGGAAACGAATCCGACTAGAAACCATGAGGTTGCGGGTTTGATCCCTGGCCTCGCTCAGTAGGTTAAGGATCTGGCATTGCCATGATCTGTGGTGTAGGTCGGAGACGCGGCTTGGATCCTGCATTGCCGTGGCTGTGGCTCTGGTGTAGGCCGAAAGCTCCAGTTCGACCCCTAGCCTGGGAATGTCCATGTGCCCTGGGTGCAGTCCTAAAAAGCAAAAAAAAAAAAAAAAGGACCCAAGAGGGAAAATCATACCAGAACAGAATGCCATATGAAAGTGAATGGTGGCATGGCAGTGCAGATTTTAATGGCTAAAACCATAGACTTGGGAACCGGATTGCCTGTGATCAAATGCCAGTTCTAGTTACGTCCTTGGGCAAATTGCTTGACTTCTCTGTGCCTCAGTTCCCCGCCCCCAATAAAGTGGTGATGATGATGATGATGATGATGATGATGAGAGCACTCACCTGTGTGAATGACTAAACTGCTTTGCAGAGTAACTGGCCCAGAGTAAGGACTTCATAAGCATTAGCTATAGTGGGTTTTGTTTTTTTTTTTTTTTTGTCTTTTTGCCTTTTCTAGGGCCACACTCGCAGCACATGGATGGTTCCCAGGTTAGGGCGTCTAATTGGAGCTGTAGCCACTGGCCTATGCCAGAGCTACAGCAACGCCAGATCTGAGCCGCGTCTGCGACCTACACCACAGGTCACGGAAACACCAGATCATTAACCCACTGAGCAAGGCCAGGGATCAAACCCAAAACCTCATGGTTCCTAGTCAGATTCGTTAATCACTGAGCCACAATGGAAACTCCAGCATTAGCTATTGTTGAGCAGGATTAGTTCTGTGGGATATAAACTGGAAGCAGTTTCTTTTTCTTCAATCACTACTTTGAACCACTTTTTTTTACCAAAAATTTGCCTTTTGTATCCCTTCACATTTTAGACAGTTTTTCTGACTCTTAGGTCTTCGTCAGCTGTTAAATATCAATCTAGTCTAAGACTCAAATGTTGTGTTTGATTTAAATCCCATTCCCGTCCCCCTTTCTCCATCACCCTCATACCCTTCCAGGCCTGTGGCTCCCTGCACTTGAAGTGACCAGTGGGTGTAGTCAGCCCTTTTTCACATCTATTACAGTTCCTCAGAGGGCGTGGTCAGTTCCCTCACCAGCCCTGATGCCCCTGACCTAATGCCCCTGACCACTGGGGTTCATAGGAGGTAGAGGGGAAAAGGAACCAGCAGCTCTCTCTCTTTTTTTTTTTTTTTTGCTTTTTTGCTTTTTAGGGCCGCACTAGCAGTATGTGGAGGTTCCCAGACTAGGGGTTAAATCGGGGTCAAATTGGAGCTGTAGCCACCGGCCTGCTCTACAGCCACAGCAACGCAGGATCCAAGCCTCCTCTGCGATCTACACCACAGCTTATGGCAATGCCTGATCCTTAACCCACTGAGCGAGGCCAGGGATCAAACCCGCAACCTCATGGTTCCTAGTTGGATTCATTTCCATTGCGCCACGATGGGAACTCCACAGCTCGTCTATTAACAACCCATGACTATTGTCCCCTGCTTTCCTCACCCCCCCCCCCATCTTGGCTGTCCTTTACCTCTGTCTAGAGGGCATCTGAATGACAGGTATAGATCCTCCTTCCAGCCTCTAGCTGTCACTTCCCTGACAGAAATCCTCCTAGGTAGGAGCAGCAGGAAAAAAAAATCTCTCTCAAAATACTGTTATCCATGTGTTAATAATACACAGAAAACAAGCCAGAACTTCCCAAAGTCAACTCAATAAATTAAGAGTTCCAGTAACTCAAGTACCACTCCAGCATCCTGAAAGAATGTTGCCATGTTTACTGTCTGGGTCTGCATAATAGTTTCAGTGGTTTAAATAGTGTGTGATCTTGGGCAAGGTGCACTCTCAGGGTCTCAGTTTCATCAGCAGGAGGGTAATAATAATGGGTTGTCTATGAAGATTAACACAGAGTTAGAGGAATTACTTCATGTAAAGTGTTGAAAGCCATGCTGACACAAAGAAAGCGATCAATAAATGCTAGATGCTATTATTGTACACCAGGCATTTTACAGACATCACCTCTTTCAACGTTCACACCAACCCTATGAGTGATGTCTTGGTTTAGATTTCCCCAAAAGCAGACCTTGACACAAGGATTCAAGCGTGCGTAGTTCTGAGAGTTGATCCCAAGAAACACCAGAAGATGAGTGGGCAAGTGAGACAGGGAAGAGAATGAAGCCAATAATAGGTGTGTTATCGAGCCAGTTACTTCTGTAGGCAACTAGAGCTTAGAGGATTTGCTGGGGAGATTTTTGGATATGATGTAGAAACTTCTCCTCTCCCAGAAAATGAGAAGCTGGGGTATTTCTCCACCATACTGAAACTTCTTCCTGGCATTAACACTCCAGCTTTTCCAGTTCTTCCTACATGCAGGTGGAGTGTGCTCTCACAGCCCGGGAAAGAACCCTAGGGCAGGAAGTCCCAGGTGATCACAAAAGGTGGGCTCTGGCAGGTGGAGGTGAGTGCCTCAGAGATACTGCTGGGGCAACAAGAGTATGTCCCTCAACTAAAAATAATATTATGCCCATTTTACAATACACAACATGTACTTTACAGAATTGTAACCATCTTAGGAAATGTTCTCCAACCACAGGCTAGCAGCATGAATAGGAGCGAATAGGATGGACTCCACATTTGATGAGAGATCTTCTTGGAGAAATTTAACCCTTCGAGGAGGAAGCCTCATAGTTAGCTATTTTAAGGATCCTCTGAGATAACAATTACGTTTAGCCTCCCCCAACCCACCCCTCTTGCTTGCCCCATTTTCAGTTCCTTAGAGTTGAATTTGAAAATGGATTCCCTGGTCGACTTCAGTCTAGTATGCCCAGATCATCTGAGATCTGCGGTATCCAGGGAGCTTGAGTGTGGCAGTGCTAATAGATGCTGTTACTGATGTAGAAGAGCTCTTCATTTCAAGAGGAATATCTAATAAGATAATGGAGATGTGCTGTCTTTGGCTTTGAAAGAAGTGAAACAGCCAATTTTACAGACAGCACCAGGAAAATAACAGAGAATTGGGGCACAAAATGGAGAGTAATCTCAGCATCTTTCCATCTAGCCTAAATAATTTCATAGTCCTGAAACTCCCTGACCTGATGATTTTAGGGAAGTCCTCCATATCCAGTTTCCCTTGCTCCCCAACACAATGCACAGTAAATTATGCGAGAGACATAAAGCCAGAAGAGTATATTAGAAATACTTGTTGGCTCAGATACCTGTTTCTACTGAACATTCATAATTGTACGTACTTTTTAAATATCAATAAATTAATTTATCACATGTTAATGTCTTGATCCAGTTGAAACATTTCCTTAGCTAAGCAGCAGTCTATTGATCTTTCTTTAGAAATAATATTTGGAGTTCCCATCGTGCCTCAGTGGAAACAAACATGATTGGTATCCACAAGGATGCAGGTTCAGTCCCTGGCCTCGCTCAGTGGGTTAAGGATCCAGTGTTGCCATGAGCTGTGGTGTACATCGCAAACATGGCTCAGATCTGGTGTTGCTGTGGCTGTGGCATAGGCCAGCGGCTATAGCTCCGATTCAGTAACTAGCCTGGGAACCTCTATATGCCACAGGTGCAGCCCTAAAAAGACAAAACAAAAAAACAAACAGACAAAATCAAATAGAAATCATATTAATCAACGTTTATTGTGCACTTACTATGTCCCAGGCATTGTGCTGAACATTTTTCATGGTTTATCTCATTTAATCCCCCCTGAAATCACGTAGTGGTTTTAAGATATCCCCACAAAAATGTCCCCTTTCTACTCCCTTCAAAAGGTAGAGCTAAATTTCCCTCCCCTTAAGAATGGGCTACACTTAGTGACTCACTTCTAACAAATAAAACATGGCAGAAATGGTGGTCAGAGATGATCATGACCTGAGACTAGGTCATCAAAAGAGTTATTGCTTCCTCCTTGCGCTCTAAGATCATCCGCTGTGGCAGAAGCCAGCTACATGTTGTGAGGATAGTCCCAAGACATCCTTACAGAGAGATCATAGGCTGAGGAACTGAATCCTCCCGACAACAGCCAGCAAGGACCTACCAAGAGCCATGGGAGTGCACCATCTTGGAGGCAGATCCTCTCGCCCCCATCAAGCCTTCAGGTGACTGCAGCCCTGGGTAACATCCTGACTGCTACTTCATGAGAGAGTCTGAGCCAGAACCACCCAGCTAAGCCACTCCTGAATTCCTGACCCACAGGAACTAAAAGTTTGTTGTTGTAAGCCACTAAGTTGGGGTGATTTGTTACAGAGCAATGGATAATTAACGCAAGTGGATCCAGTCTTTTACAGGGACAGTTGTAATAACACACCCAAGTTTACTCAGGCAGCAGGTGGTGGAACCAGGCAGACCCAGTCGATTGGCTCCAAAATCCTAATCCTTAACCACTAATCTATACCCTCTCAGTAAGAGAAACCGTTTGTATAATGTTGCTATGTGCCAGGAACTTTCCTTCCACTTTCTCATTTACTCCCACAACAGCTCTGTAAGGAAGCCTTTTTTCTGCCTTCCAGAGGCATCAAAGTGACTATCCTCTTATAGGAATCAAATGATAATGATGTGCCTGAAAGTATATGAGTGAGGCAGCAGTGTCGTCCACTTCATTTTTGTCTCTGCCTCCTTGATTAGCTCAAGTGTGAGGTGACATGATACCAACTTACTAGTATTCTTCCCTCAAAGGGCTCTGGAAATATAAAATGACCCCAAAGGATGCCTTTCCCTTGAATATATGCAGATAGACTGAGATATAATATATAACATGTATTATCTCAAGATTTTAATTAAAACTGGAAAAATTAAAAACACACACAGCATTTAATTTGTAAAGGAAACAAATGAAGCCCATAGAGTCTAAGTACTAAAAAGTAATAAAATGGCTGTGCCTTTCCTTTTCTAAGTTAAATATCAGACCTGACTTAATGCAATTTTACAGACCTTTTTATAAGGCAGCTTGGAATTCTGGGCTAGTTATATAAAAACACACACAGTGGCAAACAATGATCTTGCTTTTTCTCAAATCCATAAGACAATTCTTGCTCTTTAAAAAATATTCTGGAGGAGTTCCCGTCGTGGCTCAGTGGTTAACGAATCCAACTAGGAACCATGAGGTTGCGGATTTGATCCCTGGCCTTGCTCAGTGGGGTTAAGGATCCGGCGTTGCTGTGAGCTGTGGTGTAGGTTGCAGATGCAGCTTGGATCCTGTGTGGCTGTGGCTGTAGCTGTGGTGAAGGCTGGCAGTTACAGCTCCTGTTAGACCCCTAGCCTGGGAACCTCCATATGCCACGGGTGCGGCCTTAGATAAGGCAAAAAGACCCAAAAAAAAAAAGAAAGAAAAAATGTTCTGGAGTTCCCATCGTGGCTCAGTGGTTAACAAACTCGACTAGCATCCTTGAGGACGTGGGTTCAGTCCCTGGCCTCACTCAGTGGGTTAAGGATCCGGCGTTGCCGTGAGCTGTGGTGTAGGTCAGAGATTCGGCTAGGATCCCGAGTTGCTCTGGTTCTGGCGTAGGCCGGCGGCTACAGCTCTGATTGGACCCCTAGACTGAGAACCTCCATATGCCGCCAGTGCGGCCCTAAAAGACAAAAAAAAAAAAATAAAAATAAAAAATGTTCTGATATAATAATGAGTCAGCGTAACATCGGTCTTGTGTGTACATTCCTAATTGGTATTATACAACATAAAATAAAGCAGAGATTAGCAGCATTACATAAAGTAGTTACTGTCATTAAAAAAGTGGAAAAAATCTAGTAGGTCTCAATTATCCAGTTTTGTCACCTATTGTGATCAATATGCCATATTAATGGCTTTGCATTGAAAATAAAGGTTATGTATTATTCATTTTTGTTTTCCCAGAACCCTAGTTCAGGACCTGGTACTCAGTAAGAGTTTGCTAAACGAACCAATCAATTAACAAACGGATCAATGAGTTCCCACATCATTTTGTGCTGTGTTGATACACAATAGACGAAAATTAAGGATTCATTCACCTCAAGAATACGCTTTTTTTTTTTTTTTGGCTTTTTTAGGGCTGTCCCTGCAGCATATAGAAGCTCCTGGCCTCAGGGTTGATTGGAGCTAAAGCTGTCAGTCTGCACCACAGCCACAGCAATGCTAGACCCAAACTGCATCTATGACTTACACCACAGCTCACAGCAACGCTGGATCCTTAACCCACTGAGCGAGGGCAGGGCTCAAACCCACATCCTCATGGATACTAGTCGGGTTTGTTTCCTCTGAGCCACAATGGGAACTCCAGAATATGCATTTTTTCTTTTTTCTTTTTTTTTTTTGTCTTTCTGCCTTATCTAGGGCCGCACCCACGGCATGTGGAGGTTCCCAGGCTAGGGGTCTAACAGGAGCTGTAGCCGCTGGCCTTCGCCACAGCCACAGCAACGCGGGATCCGAGCCGCATCTGCAACCTACACCACAGCTCATGGCAACGCGGGGTCCTTAACCCACTGAGCAAGGCCAGGGATCGAACCCGCAACCTCATGGTTCCTAGTCGGATTCGTTAATCACTGAGCCACGACGGGAACTCCAGAATATGCATTTTTAAAAAAGAAGAAGCAAAGAAAGATGAACGCAAATGGCTAGGTAAATTGAGGCTACATCATTTGGAGGATGCAGGTTGGAATAAAAAGA
Source organism: Catagonus wagneri (assembly GCA_004024745.2). Lineage (NCBI taxonomy): Eukaryota > Metazoa > Chordata > Mammalia > Artiodactyla > Tayassuidae > Catagonus > Catagonus wagneri. Next base: position 1,761,201 of record PVHT020000195.1, read on the forward strand.
TATGGAAGCTGTGGAGTGAACTTGATCCACCTGTACAATTGACAGGAGTCTTGGTTTCATTTCTCCAAAAGAAATTCGTGCAGAGATTTATGGATAAAAATTCAATATGGCTTCCAACATACTTAAGGAAATGAAAAGGTATAATTCTTAATTTATTTATTAGTCAGCCTTCTCACTATCAAGGAACAAAACTATTCAGTTTCACATGTATAAGGTTTTATTACATTCTCAGGCGAAGGCAAAGATATGATCTGAATAACATTAAATAATATGCATCACAGAGCACAAGCTTTACCAAGTTTATTTCCCCAGCAATTTCTTCACTAACTCAAAGATTTCATTTTCAATATGAAGACAAAGATCAAGTCTGCCTGATTTCCTATATTTGTCAAATATAATTTTTACAAGATAGATTGAAATAAGAAGAAAATTGTCCACATTTTTAAACAGAACCCAAAATATGCTACTTTGGGAGTTCCCACTGTGGTGCAATGGGATTGGAGGCATCTCTGCAGCACCAGGATGCAAGTTCCATCCCTGGCCAGTCTCAGTGGGTTAAAGGATCCCTGGATGTCCTTGCTGCAGCTGCAGTATCAGTTGCAATTGCAGCTCAGATCTGATCTCTGGCCTGGGAAATCCATATGCGGGCAGGCAGGGCAGGGAGCCAAAAATGCAAGAAAAAAAAAAAAAAGCTTGCCTTCTGATAACTGTATGTTACTTTTAACTGTATTAAAAAAACAGGTAGATTGATGGGTGGATGAATAGATAGATACATGATATATGTGGATATAAGCAAACAGAGTAAAATGTAAATTGTAGAATCTGGGTGGGAGACATTCACTGTGCAATTCTTTCAACTTTTAGTATCTTGAAAACTAATTTAAATGTTAGGGAAAATGCTACTTTGATGGAAATATACATGTTGCTTTATGATTTCAAATTCAGGACTTCACACAAAGTCAAGTCATGACCAAAACACTGCTAGCCTCAGTATTCCAACTTAACTAGGACCAGGTACACTCACTCACACACATACCACACACACGCACACACACACACACACACATACACGACATATATCATTAACTTTCATTGCCATGATAATCCCCAAATAGAGACCACTTATTATTCTGCACATCTGGAAGATTTTCTACTGAATCCACCCACCACAGACCTTTCAAAAAATTGACTTAAAGCTACCCCAGGCAATATATATTTTTCTCACTTATTTTATTTCTTATATTTAGAGCCATGCCTAGCTGTGTGTTATTCTCTTCTCCAAACTAGCTAGAAATAAGAATTATATAGAAGAATGAACTTAACTGAACATACACCTAGCCTAGAAAGATGCTCAGTGGGTGCCTTCAGTGGACTCTAAAAACAATCTTCCACACATAAATTAAAGAATGTTGGTTTCTGAGATAGTACAGCTACTACGCTTAGAGGGGACAGTAGGGAAAAAATGATCATAAAGACAAATAGAAAACTTGCAAAATTGGGGCGTAGGGAAGGTCATAAGTATCCCAATGGCAAACTGTATTTTCCAAAGATGGCTACAACAGTATCTCTCATTCCATATGTCCTTTTTACAACACAATTTGGACACTCCTCTATAGGCTGGCTTGTGACTATGGAGGAAGGGATATTATATGATTTCCAAGGCAAGGTTATAAAAGGCAATATAGTTTCCACTTGGTTCCTTGGGGTGCTCATTCTTGTTATCCAGCCACTCTGTTGTGAGGAAGCCCAAGCCACCCTATAGAGAGGTCGCTATGGAGAAGAACCAAGAGCCAATCCCAACTTAACCGTGGACATGAGTGCGTCATATCTGGGAGTGTATCCTCCAGCCCTAGAAGAGCCACTCCAGCCCTAGAAGAGCCACTCCAGCTGATGCCACCTGGAATAGAGACCACCAGTCCATCCTAAACCCTGCTCAATTTGAGATTCATGATCAAAGTAAATAATTAGAATCCACTACATTGGGGGGTAGTTTGTTATCCAGCAACAGTTGACTGACATATTGCCTAAGATAAAAACCATGTGAATCACCGCCTTCCAAAATTAAGAGAATAACTGTATTGCTGAACGAGCAAGAGATAGAGATTTTGCAGCCACTCGACATCCATCAATAATCCAACTATCTGGAGTTCCCTGGCAGTTTAATGGTTAAGGACTTGGCGTTGTCACTGCTTGGCTTGTTCCCGGTCCAGGAACTCGTGCATGCCATAGGCATAGATATAGATACAGATATATGTGTATATAGATATAGATATATATCTCCAACTATTTCACTTAAACCAAATTTGTCAGTCTCATATATGAAAACTTTATCATGAAAATTGCTAGAAAATGGCCAGGTTGGTTTGAGTTCATCTAACAAAGATTAATGAGAGCCTATAATATAGAAAACAGTACACTTATCACAGTGGGGATTCACCAATGGAGGAACCAATCAACATAAGTTATATATTCCTTATTATGTCTCTTTCAAACTACTAATAAACATGGACATACTCAAAAAGTAATCATGAGAAAAAGAAAAAATCTGTTAATTTACTGATTTGTAAGCTTACCTAGCAATCAACTCCTGAAAATACTGCATAGGCTAATCAAATAAAACAGAACCTAAATTAATTTTCTTATTAATCAATTTCACTAATGTAAATATATAACTTTAAGACTTTGTGGATAGGAGATTTCAATGTGTTTTGTTGTCTACTGGCTTCCAAGCAAAAGAGTATCTAACTAAACCTACCAATTAAATGGTTGCAATATCTCTGCCTCCTTCAGAAACTTTATCTATAATAAACACATTTACACAAGGCAAGCTCAAGGAATAGTGCTCATTTTAGGGACCCTCGCCTCCCTTTCAGCTCCTTTTTCCAGCCTCCACATCATCTAAATCCCCCCCTCCACACACACACACATATACATATATATCCATTCTTTTTTCCCATTAGGTTATTACAGAACATTGAGTAGACCTCCCTGTGATACATACTAGGTCCTTGTTCGTTACATATTTTAAATATAGTAGCATGTATGTGTTGAGTGTGGCGTTTCTTTGGGGGGGCAAGGAAAATGTTCTGGAATTCAAAAGTGATGATCAATACACAACTGTGTGAATATACCAAAAAGCACTGACTCATACAATTTAAAAGGTGAACATTATGGAATGTGAACTACTGTATATTTCAATAAAGTTGTTATTAAAAAAAGTCAGTGAGACAAGCGGGAGAGGCATTTCATAGAGCTGGTACTAGTACTTTGCAGTGCCTAGAAATTCCACTTAATTCATTTATACCAGATTTTCTCAACTTTAGCACTACTGAGGTTTCGGACTGGATCATACTTTGTTGTGGGGCTGCCCTGTGCACTGTAGGACATTTAGCAGCATCCCTGAGCTCTACCCACTAGTTGCCAATAGGACCCTCTCCCCAGGCGTGACAAACAAAAATGCCTCCAGACAAGACAGCCACCGCCAAATGTCCACTGGAGCACAAAATCACCCCTGCCTGAGAACCACAAACTTGACATAAAGTCGGCCCCGCCTTTATGATAAGGAAGCTTTTCCTTAAAAACAATCTGATTCCCTGGCTTGGAAAAAATTACCTTCTGTTCTTCTCTCAGTGGAGGTTATAAATAAATGGTTAGATTACAACAACTTTTCAGGGGCCTAAATCCTTCGTTTAATGATGACCTTCAACCTTCTGCCTCTTTACTGTTTGCAACTTTTCTTCATCTGTCCCATTTTTCAAGTCAAATTCTTTTTACAGCTATCCAACTGACTTTTATCCATTTCTTAGAGTTACTTTTATTTCTTTATTTTTGTCTTTTTAGGGTTGCACCCTCTGGCACGTGGAAGTTCCCAGGCTAGGGGTCAAACTGGAGCTGGAGCTGTCGGCCTACACCACAGCCACAGCAACGCAGGATCTAAGCCATGTGTTCAACCTACACCACAGCTCACGGCAACACCAGATCTTTAAACCACTGAGCGAGGCCAGGGATCAAACACGTGACCTCGTGGATACTAGTTGGGTTGGTTACTGCTGAGCCATGAAGGGACCTCCAGGATTACTTTTAAAATGACAAGTCAAATGAAACAATGTTTGTCTCCATCAGATCCATGCAGGAAAACAAAATCCACTTTAGATATACAAAATAGAAAAAAAAAACATACTGGAAAGAATTACTAACAAAAGAGTTGGAAGGGTGGAAGAAGTGAAAGGGAGATGAGGTTACCCAGAGATTACTGGTTCAGGGAGCCTTACCACTCATGGGACTGGAAAGCAGAAGGGCAAATAGGGTTCCCCTGGACCCAGAAGGGCTGTGCTGCTGGGCTGCTGGAGTTCTAAACACTGGAGCATCTGTATTCTCATTGATATTGCTAGAACCGGTGACCCCAACAAACGGCTTTTTTTTTATCACAGGGGAAACTCTGATAAATGTTCAGTGAAAAAAAGCCAAACTTACATGATGATAATAATTGCCATGGAGTTCACATCGTGGCTCAGTGGTTAGTGAACCTGAATAGCATCCATGACGACGTGGGTTGATCCCTGGCCTCGCTTAGTGGGTTAAGGATCCAGCATTGCCATGAGCTGTGGTGTAGGTCACAGATGTGGCTTGGATCCCGCATTGTTGTGGCTGTAGCATAGGCTGGCAGCTGTAGTTCTGATTTGACCCCTAGCCTGGGAACCTCCACATGCCGTGCGTGTGGCCCTAAAGAGCAAAAAAAAAGAAAAGAATTGCCAATTTTTGAGCAATTACTATGTGTAGGCTTTTTTTTTCTCTCTTTTTTTTTTTTTTGGTCTTTTTAGGGCCACACTTGCGGCACATGGAGGTTCCGAGGCTAGGGGTCAAATTATAGCTGTAGCCGCTGGCCTACACCACAGCTACAGCAACGCCAGATCCGAGACGAGTCTGCAACCTACACCACAGCTCACGGCAACGCCAGATCCTTAACCCAATGAACAAGGCCAGGGATCGAACCTGCGTCCTCATGGATGCTAGTCAGATTCGTTTCCGCTGAGCCATGATGGGAACTCCTTGTGTAGGCATTTTTACATACATTATCTCATTTAACAAGATAATTCTCATGGAAGCCTTATGGGGTAGGTATTATCTCCACTTTACAAGTGAGCGAGTGGAGACTTTCCATTAACATGTGAGTTCATGAAGGAAAGGCTTTATCTCTCTTTTTGATCCTCATATTTCCAACTGCTACATAATAGTTATTTTTTGAATGAATGAACATTTCACCACGAATAAGTGGTAGCAGAAACAGACTTCGAACCAGGTCTTTCTTCCTTCAGAGTTTGTGGGGGTTTTTTTGTTTGTTTTGTCTTTTTGCCTTTTTCTAGGCTGCACTTGCGGCATATGGAGGTTCCCAGGCTAGGGGTCAAATTGGAGCTGTAGCCGCCAGCCTATATACCACAGCCACAGCAACGCGGGAACTGAGCTGCGTCTGTGACCTACACCACAGCTCACGGCAATGCTAGATCCTTAGCCCACTGAGTGAGGCCAGGGATCGAACCCGCAACCTCATGGTTCCTAGTCGGATTCATTAACCACTGAGCCATGACGGGAACTCCAGAGTCTGTGTTCTTAATCACGACACAGTGATGCCTCCCTTAAGCCCAGCATGGAGGGAAAAAAAACCCTATATATATCAGAGAAGATTAGGGAAAATAAATATATGCTAAAATGTTATTACTCTGATCAACGGACTTATGAGTGATTTTCCCCCCTGTTCTTCTACCCTTTTTGTACTATGCATTTTTTTTTTACAATAAACATAAGTCACTTTTGTAATCGAGATAAATAACTGAATTCACTTCTCTCTTAAAAATAAGTGTTGGAGTTCCTGTTGTGGCTCAGCAGGTTAAGAACCTGACATAATATCCATGAGGATGCGAGTTTGATCCCTGGCCTCGTTCAGTGGGTCAAGGATCTGGCATTACCGTGAGCTGTGGTGTAGGTCACAGATGAGGCTTGGATCGTGTTGCTGTGGCTGTGGTGTAGGCCGGCAGATGCAGCTCCAATCCAACCCCTAGCCTGGGAATGTCCACATGCTGTGGGTATGGCCCCACAAAGCAAACAAAAAGTGTTAATTTTTAGGAGTTGGTATGATCAAAACTATTTTCATAACCTATTATTTGCTTTTTTCAATCTCAATCTTTTAAGTTTCCAGACACTAAATGATATGTGTTTTCACAACAGCGCTCTCATGGATACTAGTCGTGTTTGTTGCCACTGAACCACAAGGGCAACTCCCTCACAACAGATTAATTGCAGAGCCAGATAGGAGAATCTAGGAGTCCTCTATTAAACTAAGCAGTAAAGACCTAAACCTGAAATACTGAGATATATTTTTAATATATGAAGATATAAACCAAGCTCACCCTTCCAATTTTGCTTTGTAAAACAGTGACATTTTATTAAAAATGTTATCTATGTTAAAAAAATAAGTGTTGAAGAGAGGGAGGCTTTCCTTTTTCCTGAGTGACAGGGCATGTCAGCTGGAGGTTGCCATGGAAGATGGAAAGAACGGCCATGGAAGATCACAAAGGCCTTGGTCTCAGCCCAGCTTCTGTACTCAGCCACAGGTACAGGAACCTGTCAGCCTGTGGACTGCAGTCTGTAGCTCCTCCTGCTTAATGAATCAGTACAGAGAAGAACAGCAATTTAAGCAGGTGTGCTTTTTGATTTTACACTATAAATTCTTAGTTAGCCATTTCTAGTTTGAGCATCACAATAGATACTTTGGTGTACCACGCCAAGCCCACTTCAGTGAAGGGCTTGTTGCCCCAGCAGCTGGGAGTGCTGCTGGCAGGTAGCCGGGAGGTATTGGCCATTTAAGGAGATGCCTCAGCAGAGCAGCACCTGGCCCAGGTGGCCAGCATCCAATGACTGGATACAAGGATGGATACAAAGTTATATATAGGCCTGACCATCTTGGTCCAATCCAGAGCAAACCTCCAGAAATTTCCAAGGTTGTGGATAGGCCCATATCACACATGGGCTTTTCCCTCTGCCCAGTTCTGCTTCCCACCCCTCCCTTTCACAGGGGCTGATGCCAAGGACACTTCCTAATAAACATCCAGTGTCCATCTCGGAGTCTGCTTCCAAGGGAACCCAACCTGTAATTTGTCTTTGATTCAGTAAAGAAAGGGGAACATCATAGGAGGAATGGAAGGGCTTTTTTTTTTTTTTTTTCTGCCCCCCCCTTCTTTTTTAGGACCGCAACCATGGCATAGGGAAGTTCCCAGGCTAGAGGTCAAATGAAAGCTACAGCTGCTGGCCTACGCCGTAGCCATACCAGATCTGAGCCGTGTCTGCGACCTACACCACAGCTCATGACAATGCCGGATCCTTAACCCACTAAGCAAGGCCAGGAATCAAACCTGCATCCTCATGGACACTAGTCGGGTTCGTTTCTGCTGCGTCACAAGAGCAACTCCCATGGAAGGGCATTTTATAATTTAGAAGGTATCAGTACAAATACCTAGTCTTTCCATTGACCCAAAAAGCTCCATTTTTCACTAGTCAACTCTGGTGAAGATAATGTCTAGAATACCACTGCTTTCAGAGGATGCTGCCAAAGAAAAAGCCTTTCTAACCTGCATCTTCTCTAAACAAACATAATCTAGGGCGAATATTTGGAGGCTAATGAGTCTTCTGCGCCACTCAAAACGTCTTCCTCGAGGGAGATGGACTGGTCACAGCGATGTTCCCATTTCTCAACCATCTGCCCACCCGGTCGCCCCAGGCTTTATCCAACTTGTCATCCAAAGGAATCTTTATAGCTCTTAAGATAAAATGCAAGGCCAGCCAATGTCTGACAATTCTTCTCAAACAGATTAAATTTTTACAACGTGAAGAGCTGGCTTCAGGGACAAGAATATAAAGTATTCCTGTTCTAGAACAGACTAGGAAAGAAGGAAAGTTACTGGAAGCATCAGTTGCTAGTGGTAGGAAGGGAAGCAGGTGGGTCCGGCTCAGGAACGGAGAATGTGTTGGGGGAGCACAGCGGACCCCGTAAAGCGCTCTGCCTCAACCCCCGGCTGTCCCCTGCACCCCAGCCCTGCTCCCAGACCGCTCCATCAGCCCATCCCTGACCACTTACTGGACTGTATGCCCTATGCACCTGGTGCTGGGGGAGTGACCACTTCTACTACCCTACAGGAGGGCTGGGGAAAAGGGGAGGGTCCCTAGGGAGATGGAGCCCTGGCCTTCCCAGTCAGAATCTTCAACACATTATTTCACAGAAACACTGCTGTCATAAAACAGTGTTTGGGGTCTAGGACACCACCGTACTTCTGGAGCACCAGCTAATGTGTTGTTCTAGCCTGATCTGGGCCTTCATCCACCTCTATAACCCTGTTTCTGAGAGAAAATGCCATCAATTTAAAAATAAACTTTTGGGGAGTTCCCTTCGTGGCTCAGTGGTTAACAAATCTGACTAGGAACCATGAGGTTGTGGGTTCGATCCCTGGCCTTGCTCAGTGGGTTAAGGATCCGGCATTGCTGTGAGCTGTGATGTAGATTGCAGACGCAGCTCGGGTCTGGTGTTGCTGTGGCTGTGGCGAAGGCCGGCGGCTACAGCTCCTGTTAGACCCCTAGCCTGGGAACCTCCATATGCTGCGGGTGCGGCTCTAGATAAGGCAAAAAGACAAAAAGAAATAAAAAAATAAAAATAAAAATAAACTTTTGGGAGCAAAATATCTTTGTAAGTTAACATCTCTCTCCTCCTCTGCCTCCTCACCTTCCCTCTCCTCCTCCTTTTTGTCTCCCTCTCTTTCTCCTCGTATACACACATATATATGCATATATATCAAGTATTAATTAAAGGTTCGAACACAGAATTTTCTAAAAATATAAGTTTCGGATAATCTGCATTAAATCCCTTCATTCATTAACCTTCCGTACATTCCTAGAGACAGAACGTACAACAGAGCAAATCTGTGTGCAGACCCACCCCTGCAGTGGTGCACTTACCCTCGGCTGGCTTTGAGCTCTGCGGCTCACCAGCAGGGTGACCCTGAACAAGTACCTTCCCCTTTTAGGTCTTGGTTGCCTCATGATTGTATCTCCCTAGATTAGCTGCAACTCCAAATGGATCAGATATTATTATCATCATGTGACTCCCACTGAAATAACTGCAAGCAGGCCTATATTTACGCAGCTCCGAAAATTTTCTTCGCCTCTATTTCAGATTAAATATGGTTCCAAAGGTTTCTTTCGAAATGTCGAATTGGGGAAAAGAATTAGTCATAGTTAAACAATTTGAGGGAGCGAGGGTGCCAAAGTGACACCATCTGGGAAATCCTCTGTCTGTATTTAATGTTTCGTTTACTCCCTTTTTTTTTTCTTTAATTTTGAAAGCATCCAGTTGTGGCGGTGTCTGTTCCTCGGATACCCAAGTCATAAAAGTGTGCAAATCATGGGCAAAAGTCTGACCTCAAACCCTCTTTCCAGATTTGTGCACCTTGTTTCCTTTGAAACCCACCTCAAAATCAGCACCTCACATAATCCAGTCTAGATACTGAATGCCATACGAAGCAGCACAGCTCAGCCTCCAAAAGTAACTAAACCTCAGGAGAGTCCCTGAGATGGTGCCAAGGCAGGCCCAGTTTGCAACTCCCATAACACTTATGGGCGTTTTCCACTTCTTTTTACTTGCAATATCTCTCCCATCATGTAAGTGCCATGAATTTCTCAATCTCTCACTCTCCACTTAAGAGTTTAAAAAAAAAATCTCTTGGAGTTCCCATCATGGTGCAGTAGAAACGAATCCGACTAGGAACCAGGAGGTTGCAGGTTCCATCCCTGGCCTCGCTCAGTGGGTTAAGGATCCGGCATTGCTGTGAGCTGTGATGTAGATTGCAGACGCGGCTCGGGTCTGGCGTTGCTGTGGCTGTGGCAAAGGCCGGCAGCTGTAGCTCTGATTAGACCCCTAGCCTGGGAACCTCCATATGCCACGAGTATGGCCCTAAAAAGACAAAAGACAAAAATAATAATAATAATTTAAAAAATCTCTCTATAACAGCTAACCTACATGATGCTCTCCCTTTTTGACCAACCCCCCAATCCCAGTTAAATCTTTTCTTTTCCCTACTAGCAGCTCTTGTTCCCTTTTCCCAAGTACTGTTAAATCAGTCATGCATCTTGCAATGCTCCAGCTCTTTCTCTTCATTACAAAGACAGCCTCAAAGTTTTTCTCAGGAGGGTTATCGTGGAAGGAACTGAGTTACACCAAAATTCATATATTGGAGCCCTGACCCCCAGTGTAACTGTATTTGGAGATGGGACCTTTAAAGAGGTAATTAAGGTTAGATGAGGCCCTAGGGTGGGTTTGAATCCAACATGATTGGTGTCCTAAGTAAAGGAAGATTGTAATAACCTATATGGGAAAAAAGAACAGATATATTTATGTATACAATTGATTCACTTTGCTGTACACCTGAAACTAATACAACATTGTAAATAACTATACTCCAATAAAATTAAATTAAAAAAAGAAAAGGAAGAAACACCAGGGGTGTGCACGTACTGAGGAAAGGCCATGTGAGGGACCAGGGAGAAAGTAGTATCCTACAAGCCAAGGAGACAGGTTATATGAGAAACCAAACCTGTTAACACCTAGATCTCGGACTTTCCAAAACCACAATAAAGTCAATTTCTGTTGTTTAAGTCATGCAGTCTGTGTTACTTTGTTACTACAGCCATAGAAAACTAATACAAAGGGCTTGGGGCCACAAACTGTTCTAGGGAAGCTTCCCTAAAAACTGTATGTTTGGAGTTCCCACCGTGGCACGACAGCATGAATCAGGGGCGTCTCTGGAGCATGGCGATGCAGGTTCAATCCCTAGCCCAGTGCAGTGGGTTAAGGATCCGGTGTTACCACAGCTGCGGTGTACGTCAAAACTTCGGCTCCAGTCTGACCCTGATCCATATGCCACCGAGCAACCAAAAACAAAAACAAAAAAAACGTATGTTTACACTGACACTTTTTTTTTTTTTTAGGGCCGCATTCGTGGCATGTGGAGGTTACCAGGCTATGGATCGAACTGGAGCTGCAGCTGCTGGCCTATGCCACAGCCACAGCAACAGCAATGCCAGATCAGAGCTGCGTCTGCGACCTACACCACAGCTCAGGGCAATGCTGGAATCTTAACCTACTGAGTGAGGCCAGGGATTGAACCTGTGCCCTCATGGTTCCTAGTCAGATTCATTTCCGCTGAGCCACAACGGGAACTCTGACACACTGTTTTTATTTAGACTCTTTTTTTTCTTTTTTTTTTTTTGCTTTTTAGCGCCACACCCAAGGCACATGGAGGCTCCCAGGCTAGGGGTCGAATCACAGCTACAGCTGCCAGCCTACACCACAGCCACGGCAACGCCAGATCCGAGCTGTGTCTGCGACCTACACCACAGCTCATGCAACACTGGATCCTTAACCCACTGAGCGAGGCTGGGGATCAAACCCGCAACCTCCTGGTTCCTAGTTGGATTCGCTTCTACTGCACCATGATGGGAACTCCAAGACTATGTATATATTTAAGCTAGCTTTCATGAAGGTGCGAGCTGAAGAGATTATTTGTCACTTTCAACACCAACACTACCCCCACCCCCGTTCCTCTTTCCAAAATCAATTCCATCTAAACCCCATCTCCTTTACTCTGAGATATTTGAGCATCCTGCTGCACTCCCAGGATTTCTTAGCATTTCCCATCCCTGAAGTCTGCTCAATCCTAGAAAACCAAGCAAACCTGCCTCCTTTAACCATGGCCAGCTAGCCTCTATGACTGGACCTCAGTGTGCTTCGTGTCCCTTCCCTGCCACCTCATCTTCATCAAAGAAATGCTCAGGCCATTTCCCCTAAGACTCAGTAGTCAGGGGTTCCCCTTGTGGCACAGCGGAAATGAACCCGACTAGTATCCATGAGGATTCGGGTTCGATCCCTGGCCTCGCTCAGTGGGTTGGGGATCCAGCATTACCCTGAGCAGATGCAGTTCAGATCCCGTGTTGCTGTAGCTGTGGTGTAGGCCAGCGGCTGTGGCTCATACTCAACTCCCAGCCTGGGAACTTCCATACGTCTCAGGTGTGGCCCTAAAAACAAAAACAAACAAACAAACAAAAAAAACAAAAAGAAGACTCCAATAGTCAGCGTGTGTGCTGAGGGCACTGTGCCCAAAGAAAAGACGGACACACTTCCCCCTCGGTGTTAGTTTGCTAGGGCTGCAGTAACAAAGTACCACAGACTGAGGGGCTTAAACAACAGAAATTGATTAACTCACAGTTTTAGAGGCCAGAGGCAGAAATGGCAGAAAACACCATGGTAGAAAGGCCACGTTGTGGTTTTTTTTGTTGTTGTTGTTTTGCTTTTTGTTTTTTGGGGTTTTTTTTTGTCTTTTTGCCTTATCTAAGGCCGCACCCACGGCATATGGAGGTTCCCAGGCTAGGGGTCTAACAGGAACTGTAGCTGCCGGCCTTTGCCACAGCCACAGCAACGCGGGATCCGAGGCGCGTCTGCAACCTACACCACAGCTCACGGCAACGCCGGATCCTTAATCCACTGAGGGAGGCCAGGGATCGAACCCGCAACCTCATGGTTCCTAGTCGGATTCGTTAACCACTGAGCTACGCATGACGAGAACTCTTTTTTTTTTTTTTTTAACGGCCACCCGCACGGCACATGGAAGTTCCTGAGCCAGGGATTGAATCTGAACCACATCTGCGACCTACTCCACAGGTGCAGCAATGCCCGATCCTTTAACCCACTGCGCTGGGCCAGGGATTGAACCCATGCTTCAGCAGTGCCCTGAGTCACTGCAGTCAGATTCTTAATCCAGTGTGCCACGGTAGGAACTCCCACGCTGTTTTTTAAAGAGTATTTGTGAGCATACCATCTCTGTATCTCAGCCTGCTCAGTGGTGATGTGAAGGGGCTGATTTCAATTTTGATTTAACCCCTTGCCCAGGAACTTCCATATGCCACAGGTGTGGCTATAAAAAGAAGAAATTAGGAGTTCCCACTGTGGCCCAATTGGATTGGTGGCATCTTGGGAGCGTTAGGATGCAGGTTCCAACCCCAGCTTGGCACAGTGGGTTAAGGATCTGCAGCTGTGGCTTAGATTTAGACTGTGACTCAGATCTGATCCCTGATCCAGGAACTCCCCATGCTGCAGGGCAGCCAAAAATGAAAGAAAAAAATTTTTTTGTGTGTGTGTGTCTTTTCTAGGGCTGTACCCGCGACATATGGAGGTTCCCAGGCTAGGGGTCTAATCGGAGCCTATGCCACAGCCACAGCAACGTAGGATCCAAACCGCAACCTATACCATAGTTCATGGCAATGTGAGAGCCTTAACCCACTGAGCGAGGCCAGGGATCGAACCCACAACCTTATGGTTCCTAGCCAGATTCATTAACCACTGAGCCATGACAGGAACTCCAAAATTTAAAAAAAAATATATATATATATGTATACCAGGCCTTTCCACTTATGTGTTTAAAATCCTCCAGTATATAAATCAACTATACTTCAGTAAAAATAAATCAATAAAATTAAATAAATAAATGAATAAATAAAACCCTCTGGTGACTTCCCATCATAAAAAAAGAGTTCTAGGGCAGGAATTCTTATCCTACAGTCTGTAGATTTATTTTGGAGTGGTGTCTACGGCTTCCCCAAATTTCATGCAGAATGTGGACTGGTCCCTCTGCTTTTCTTAGTAAACAGTCCATATTTTTCATCAGATTTTCAAAGATTCCCAAATCTTACGGTCTTTGGGAGGTTAAACGCTCGCAACCAGACCAAGTGACCACCAGTTCCTTCTGGCACCAAAGCAATGCTGCCATGGGCTGAGGCCTCCCTCGACCACCTGCAACTTTTCTTAGGATTATGCAGCTCTGATGTGGCTTTTCCCACCAGCCATCACCACTTCTGCTTTCATCCCTGACTTGACTTCGCTCAGCCTGTCCCTCCCCATCTCATCCCTGATGAGACTCCACTTCTTTGTAGGCCAAGTCCCTTTGTAGAAATTCTAAGCCTAGTTATTTTCTCTTCTTCTACCTCCATCTCCCAAACTCAGCTGAAAACTGTGTCTGTCCAGATAGCAAGTCCCCAGATTTCCAAATCTTCCCTTTATCAGACATCAGAGAGGGTGATGGTGGGATAAGGACCTGATCCCTGAGCGGCTCTGCACCTTCCCCCACCCCACCTTGGGAGTTTAGCTGTACTGGGGTGGAAGGTAAAGGGTGGGGCCTTGGGAGGCTGGGTGCAAAGGAGAGCAGGTAGGTCCAGAACCTGGGAACTGGACTAGGTTCCTGTCTGGAGCAATGTGGGTTATGTAGAGCCAGAGGGCTAGATCTAATCGGAGTCACTGGAGACTCCACTGGAAAAACCAAATATAGACATTTGTTTCAAAGGTCAGAGATAGGATCTGTATTGTCTTACCAGGCCAAGAGTTACAAGTCAGAGGGAGACCAAACTTGGATGAAAGCAAGTCAGAAAGAAGTGAGAAGGACCCAGGACCATGGTCATGGCTAGTCTAAGATATTCGTTTCTATAACAACAGTAGAGTGGTTAAGAGCATCGTTCACATTCTGGTTCAGCCACTTCCCAGTTCACCTCACCTTACTCATCTAAGTGAAATGAATCGATGAGTTCACTAACTCACTTAAGTTTTTCTGAAGTTCTTTTTGAATAGAATTTCTAGATAGAAACACTTGAGGAGTTCCCGTCATGGCGCAGCAGAGACGAATCTGACTAGGAACCAGGAGGTTGCAGGTTTGATCGCTGGCCTTGCTCAGTGGATTAAGGATCCAGTGTTCCCATGAGCTGTGGTGTAGGTCACAGACACGGCTCGGATCCAGCGTTGCTGCGGCTACAGCTCCTACTGGACCCCTAGCCTAGGAACCTCCATATGCCTCTGGTGCGGCCATTAAAAAAAAAAAAAAAAGCTAATATTTAACAAAATTTGCTTCAGAAGTCTTAAAAAGGAAAATTAAAACATTACAGGGAACGTTTAAGGCCTGTCCCCCCCATATGGACTTGCCCCCCCCCTCCCCGTCTCTCCAGAGGTCACCACTGTCCTCACTCCCAAGAATGTTTGTACTTTTAACAATATATGTATATTTCTATACCGTGCTTTAAAATTGTACACAAATATCATATTGTATCTAGCTGTTCCAATGTGACCTTTTTTTTCACCGAAGATTTTGTTTTTGAGATTTATTCATTAGGCTATTGTAGCAGCTAAATCAATCAGTCCATATGAGAAATAGCTGGGGAACCTTAAAGATTTAACCGAAAGAACTCTTTCTGGAGGTGAGGGGGAGTTCCTTTGCTGCCAGGGAGTGACCCGCATCACAAAGCAAGGTGACAAAGTAAATGCATCATGGTGGTGAAATGCGTCGCCTCCTAAGAGCATTTGTGTTATAAGCGGTGATTTATAATGGCTGGAGTTCTAACAATAGATTTTAAGAAAGCAACTTTTTTCTCCGTCCAGAGGATAGTCCTCTTCTTTTTTCTAATCTTACTCCCTCCGCAAGATTATTATATTTTTCCTCATTCAGAAGAGTTCCTCATCTTCTTACCTTGGAGATGTCGATTTTAAATAGGCCCACATCTAGCCGGCGATTGTTGTGTTCCGTTCTGCCGGTTTCCCGGGCTTCCGGACTGCAGGAAAAGCAGTTGCTTTTAGTGTTGTCCCACAGTGCCACCTGCTGCATTGTGGGAGACATCGCAGTTCCTTTAGCATGTATTTTACAAGAGCAGTTTTTTTCTTAAAGGGGACAAGCATCATTTCGGTTTGGTTTGCTTTGTTTTCGAACGCTGATGAACGTCTGCACTTCTACATAATTGAGAACATTTCCACAGCTTTTGTCGGCTAAGAAGACATCGTCCAAGGAGGGGATTCTGTCTCAGGGGGCCTGAATTTGAGATTGTGCATTTCTAATAAGCTCTCAAGTGATGCCGGCGTCCCTGGCCTAGCACCGCATCTGAGTAACGAACGGTTAGAATAAAGCGCAGGGGCCTTCTACCAATCACCGTCGTTGGAGATGCAGATTTAAAACACAATCCAACGCGAGACTGCAGTCTGATTTTTCTCCTCCCTGGCTTTCCGCCTAGCTGCACAGAGAAACCGTCACTTATAGTTGTCCCACAGTGCCATCTATTGTCTGAGAGTGGCAGGCACCTGAAAGTTAATTTTCTGTCTGCTGTACTTTATCAGGGGAGTGAGTTCCTTCTCTGGAAGGGAACCAAGACTATTTGTTTCTGGTGTGTTTTGTTTTGTAACACTAAAACTAAAACTTTTAAAAAGCCTAAAAGTTCTTTAGGAGCATTTAAATAAGAGTTTTAGAATTTATTTGAGCACTTGAATGTTGAATGAGCTAAAGTTTTTGGTTTTTTTTTTCTTTTCTTTTACAGCTGCACAGGAGGCATATGGAAGTTCCTGGGCCAGGTATGGAATTTGAGCCATAGATGCCTCAGCTGCGACAACGCTAGATCCTTAACCCACTGTGCCACAGCAGGGACTCCTAAAGTTTTGATTTTTATTATGTCTTCATTTGATGGTGCCAGAAATGAGGTTTTCATTCAATAAGGCTGTTGGGGGAGGAAAAATAATTTTCTTCTACCCTCCTAGGAGGCTGAGACCTTCCTATAATAAAACACAGATTAACAGGAGAAAAAAAAAAACAGAAGTTTAATAATATATGTCCTCCTATATACTTGGGAGTGACCCAGAAAAAAATGAGTAACTCTTGGAAAAGGCCAAGCCATCACTTTAAATACCATCTCCAGCTAGAGACAAAAGAAGATGCTGGTGGGGGTAGGTTATCAGGCAGAGCGTAATAAACAAGGGTAAGAATGTCATGCAGATTTAAGGCCAAGCCTTCTCAATTGGTAAGAGTTTCTAGAGATTCAGAGTCCTCTTCTTCCTGGTAAGGGAGACACCCTTACAAATGGAGATTTCCCTTGTACATGTAAATGTCTCTTCTGAGGAGGTAACTTCTACTGGATTTTCAGAGCTTTTCCTAGGTTTCCTGATTTCTTAAAAATAGTTCCTGCAGTGGGGTAAGGGTCCAACATTGCACGTAGCTGCAGCTCAGATTCAGTCCCCGGCCCCAGGAACTTCTATATGCCACAGGTGTGGCTGAAAAAGAAAAAAATAAAATAACAAGCTCGAAAAGAATCTTTATGCCAAAGGGGCATATTTGGGGTAACATATTCTGCTCCCCTTCAAGACTTTCACTGCACCAGTATTTTTAGAGCATCTATCAGGGGCAAAGCTCTGTGCCTAGACCTTTGCAGGGATTTGTGTGTAATGAGAGCGCTCCAGGGATGGGGCAGGAGCGGCACAAAATGCGGGCGGGGCATGAGGGAGCTGCTGGAGGGCCCAGCCTTCCTCCTGGGAAAGAGAAAGCTCTGAGAGGCTTCTTGGTGCTGCTTGGGGACAGAAACTGTCTCTCTCCTTCCTAGGTCTGGTAAGTAATCAGCTCTAGCAGGAGCATCTCTAGGTCACACCCAGCACTGGGGCACCAATCGGAAAGCCCCACTTTCCAAAGCATCAGCTGTGGCTTTGAGTCAGGGTTCTCCAGTCTGCAAAACCTCCGTTGTATTTTGTGCAGGAGCAGTTAAAGTGCCTCTTTTTCCACCTGGAGTGACCCTTTGTCACAAGGGCACAGATTCAGGATTGCTTTGGGGCTAAACTCCTATAGAGTTTATAATGAAACCATTTTTCCACTTAAAAAACAAGCCCTCCTCCTTTACTCATAGGGCTTAGGCTTGGTTCTAAGGGAACAGGGCCATGAGATATATCTGAGTGATCAATTACTTTCTGGGGGTTATTCCTCACATAGCCGAGGCTCTGTCAGTGCACCAATTTAATCCTCTGTACCTGTAGGATGAATTTGTTCCTAGGAGGTTCCTCGAGCTGTGCCTAGTTTCATGCCCTTTCAGTTGCAAGGGTCAGACCCCCAAGTCAATTGGCTTAAGCAAAAAAAGGGACTTGTGTTAGTGGGAAATCTGGGGATGAATTTCAGGCATGGATGGATCCGGAGCCCCACAGGATGTTAACAGGGCTTTCTCTATCTCTAACCCTTAGCTCTGCTTTTTTCTTTCTTTGGCTTCATTCTCTTCCAGTTTGTAAGGGCTTCCTCCATGTAGCTGGGAATATAACCAGCAAAACATTCAGGCTTATCTCGTTGCAGCTTGAGATCCAAGGAAAATGAGAGTGGCTCTCATTTCTGGCACCCACGTATGTGATTCTCAGAGATGCATTCTAACAAGCCTCATTTGAATCATATGTCTGTCCCTTGAACAAATCAGTGACTAAGAGTATGGGAGGTGAAGTCAAGTGCTGCAGTAGCCTGCCTCCGGGATGGCCCTCAATGATCCCCGCCTCTTGGTATTAACGCTCTTGTGTAATGTGCCCCCACATTATGTCAGGCCGGTCTGTGCAACCGATAGGAAAAGGTAGATGTACTGGTATGTGACTTTTTTTAAAAAATAATTTTATTTGTTTATTTATGTCTTTTTAGGGCCGCACCCACGGCATATGGAAGTTCCCAGGCTAGGGGTCAATTCAGAGCTGCAGATGCCGGCCTACACCACAGCCACAGCAACAGGGGATCTGAGCTGCATCTGTGACCTACCCTACAACTCACGGCAACTCCGGATCCTTAACCCACTGAGTGAGGTCAGGGACCAAACCTGCATCCTCATGGATACTAGTTGGGTTCGTTACCACTGAGCCACAGTGAGAACTCCTGGTGTGTGACTTCTCATGCCAAATTATAAAAGGCCCCAAAGCTTCCTTTTGGTCTTTTCCTTGGATCATTTCACCTGGGAGAATCCAGCTGCATGTCCTGAGAAGAGGTCCATGTGATGAGGAACTGAAGTCTTTGGCCAACAGCCAGCAAGGAACTGAGGCCTTCCTGCTAACAGCTACATGAGTGAGCTTGGAAGCAGATACTCCACTCCCAGTCTAGCCTTCAGATGACTGTAGTCCTGGCCAGTATCTGGACTGCTAGCCCGTGAGACACCCGGAGCCAGAGCTACCTGGCTCAGCCACTTCCGAATTTTTGATCCATAGAAATTGTGAGATAATAAATGTTTGCTGCTGTGAGCTACTAAGTTTTGAAGGAATTTGTTCTACAGCAAGACTTGACTCGTATAGGCGTCAACCTTTATGGTCAGGAACCAGGTAATATAGTTGAAAGCCCCATCAGAACCAGAACTTAATCAAACAGGACAAGTGGAAGTTTCCCAAAGGAAAGCTGGCATGCCAATAGCAGAAAAATGGAAACCTTGATGACCTTTAAAAGGATGCTAGACAGGTCAAAATAACATCTGTCCAATGCCGTTCTTCATAAAGCGGTTCAGCCACCTGCCGGGCCTTCAGACCTGCCCAGCTTTGCCTGAAGCTCAGTTACTTGGCTTTGGCTCCAGTTACTACTACTACTGCTAGAGGATTGATTGTCAAATGTACTTAGATATTTCTGGTCCTAATTATCCCTATGACCAAGAGATGTGTCTTGGCTGCTGGCTGTGTGACTGTGAGCAAGTTACCTCTCTAAGACTCAGCTTCCCCATCTGTGAAATGGGGTACCAGTTGTATCCACCTCTTGAGGTGATAGTGAGGACCAAGCAAACATATGTGCTTAGCCCAGTACTTCCCAGGTGATGAATCCCAAATGTACATTGCCGTTAGATTATCCAGATTGGCCCTAAATGCAATCACAAGTGTCCTTAAGAGAGGGAGGCAGAGGAAAGTTACACACACAGAAGAGAAGAAGACACTGTGAACACCGAAGTAGAGGTTGGGATGATGCTGCCATGAGCCAAGGAAGAAGAGGCAAGAAACAGTCTCCCCTAGAGCTTCTAGAGGGAGCATGGCCCTGTGGATGCCTTGATTTTTGGCCCTGTGAAACTGATTTCAAACCTCTGGCCTCCAGAACTGGAAGACAATAAATACCTGTTGTTTTAAGCCACCAAGTTTGTGGTAATTTATTACAACAGCCACAGGAAACTGATACAGTACTATTATTGAAAAAGTCAACATATGGAATTCCCGTCGTGGCTCAGTGGTTAAGGAGTCCGACTAGGAACCATGAGGTTGTGGGTTAGATCCCCGGCCTCACTCAGTGGGTTAAGGATCCGGTGTTGCTGTGAGCTGTGGTGTAGGTTGCAAATGAGGCTCGGATCCCGCGTTGATGTGGCTGTGGCGTAGGCCGGCGGCTACAGCTCCGAATGGACCCCTAGCCTGGGAACCTCCATACGCCATGGGTACGGCCCTAGAAAAGACAAAAAAAAGAAAAGAAAAAGTCACTTGCGGCTGTCCAGGCCATGACAGGCAATGTAAAAGAAGATGTAGAAATGGGAGTGCTTTAGTAATTAGACTTCATCGTTCCTGACCTTTCCTATGAAATATTTAGAAACAGCCTATTTGGAGTTCCCTCTGTCACGCAGCAGGACAGATAGGCATTGTCTCTGTAGCACCAGGATGCAGGTTTGATCCCTAGCCCGGTGCAGTGGATTAAAGGATCCAGTTTGCTGTGGCATAGGTTTCAACTGCTGCTCAGATCAGATCCCTACCCTGGGAACTCTATATGCTGCAGGGTGGCAAAAAAAAAAAAAAAAAAAAACTATTTACAAAAATATAGGTATTCACTTTTACCTTTCAAGCTAAAGAGAGGAAAAGAACTTGGCAGAAAATTTGACCTTAAAGTTCTTTTTTTTCTTTTTCTTTTTTTTGTTTAACTTTTTAAAATTATTTAGTTAATTTTTTTCTTTCTTTTGTTTTGTTATTTAGTTTAAGTTTTTGAACTTAAAGTTCTAAAGAGGGAAAAAGAGATTTTCAAGTGAAAAATATGCTTCTTTACTATCAATGGCACGAACTTATTTGACACCTACTCTCCTGAAAAAAACCTTTAAATTGTATCAACACACTAATTTTGGATCTCTTCTCTGACAACCCGCCTTAGAATGCTTCTTCTTCTTCTTCTTCTT
>PVHT020000195.1:1783221-1819659 GCA_004024745.2 Catagonus wagneri
CTTCTTCTTCTTCTTCTTCTTTTTTTTTTTTTTGTCTGTTTGCCTTATTTTGGGCCGCACCCGCGGCATATGGAGGTTCCCAGGCTAGGGGTCTAACAGGAGCTGTAGCCGCCGGCCTTCGCCACAGCCACAGCCACGTGGGATCCGAGCTGCGTCTGCAACCTACACCACAGCTCACGGCAACGCCGGATCCTTAACCCAATGAGAAAGGCCAGGGATTGAACCCTCAACCTCATGGTTCCTAGTCAGATTCGTTAACCACTGAGCCACGACAGGAACTCCTAGAATGCTTCTTTATCAATTTGTTATCGCCTTCAAATCTTGGTAGACTGAGAATATTGCTAGTAAAATTTGTCAGTGGAGCAAAGACTCATTTAAGCCATCTATTCAAATCCTGTTTGCAGACTTCTGTTTCTGGAATGTAATTAAAATAGACTACAGAAGCTTAAATTCTCACTGGATGTAATCTCTGCTGGCCCGTCTCTTTTGTGGATTCCATTTCAATGTTATATTAATTACACGTTGCATCTAATTAAAACTCCTACTTTGTGGTCCTTCTCCTACCATTTATGCCTTGATATTCCTAAGGTGAACCTTGCAGTCATTGCTTCGTCTGTGCATCTTGCTTACGTTTTGTACTTGCAGGCAATTCCATGGTGTAGAAAATTAGAATTTGCGCCTTAAAATTCATACTGTCTAGGGAACTCTTTCCAGCAAATACTGCCCCCACTTATGGGAGAGCTGTAGCTCTAATATCTTGGTTCTCACCAAGCCACCTTTAAAACTACCTATCCTGGGTGTCAGGGCAAAGTATGTTAGAACTGCAGGCCACAGATGCCTGGGTGTTTTACAGACCAAGACCCAGATGCTACAGCCATTGAGACTAGAGCTCCTGCTGCTCACTGATTTAATTGTTGAGTGTGCATACCAAAAATAGAAGCAGATTCTACCTCTCCCTCCGTGGCTTCCCACTAATGACATAATGATGGAGCAAATGTCAAGACTTCCAGGGCTTAAAAATCCTGATTTCACAGTAATTGAGCTCCTTTAAAATTGTCAGGACCATGTGACACAATGACAAAGGAGGTGGTTGTGAGAGGCACAAACCTAGCAGAACAGCAGCAGGCGAAAGAGAGAGGACTGCAGCCCATATGCCCAATATGGAGATGCCATACACGGCAGGTGGCTCACGTGCGCGAGGGGATCTGAATGTGAAATCTTTTAAAACATCAAATTATACACCATGATTTTCAATGTTTGGATCATCTGGGTCTTGACACCCTTATCCCATGAGTGATGAAGCTTTATCATGACTTTTTGTCTGTGGCCAAATGCATGATATTTATCCTCTGTGGCTGACTCTGTTTTGGGCGCGTATTCAGTTTGTTTTAAACTGAAAATAAAATTACATTTAAAGATAAATGCTCAGAGTCAGAGACTTGGTGGATAGTAGAGAAAAGGGAGGTCTCTGAAACCAACCAGATCCTTCCATAATGGCACATTGCCTGCCTAAGAGGTGGGCCATAGATTTATTCACGTAACTCATCACTCCCTAAGGAATTCAGAGACAATACAGGTAGGCAGGTTGTCGGGTACAGTGATATAATAAAATATCTCAAATGATCGTGGTAGTTGCTACCACAGCTAATAATTACAATTAAACTTCCTTAATGACTATGCCAGTAATATTGACTTTGTGGTGGAGCTGAAGCATATCGTTGTATTTTCTATAATGAAAAGTCTATTAAATTAATTGAGTAGACAAGACTATTGAGTGGAGAGGTTGAATTCAATCCCTTTAGAGGCAACCATTTACATATAGCATGTAAACACTCGACATGCTAAATATAAGCACTAAATCAGCATGCTGATGACAAAATTTTTATCTGCTAAAAACGGTTTCTGGGCAATGCATCATTAGTCCAATTATAGATGCTGTATATTCTTAAAAGTATGAAGGCATGACTTGCTTTGGATCAAAATATTCCTGCTGTTCTCTAAACAAATATGCTGTTCTTACTTCAATGTTATTATTGAGTTTGACTATTTCTAAAGTAATAGAAATTTGGTCTAACCATGTCATTTTATGAGTTAGTACACTGAGGCTCAATAGTTTCAATGATGGAAATATACATCATCGTGTGAAGGTCAGGCTACTGTCATAGACTTGAGCAGTTTCTTTCATGAAGACAAAGAAGGTTCAAAGTCATTGGTGCTTTCCCGCTGCTATTGCCACTGCTAAGCTTCTACTTTTGCCATCTCTCCCTCATCTATTTGGATGGTATAGTCAATTGATGCTTAGCATGCATTTCAATCTCCTTCTCATGTGTATGCTGTGCCACAGCAGCTAAAAAGCTAAAAATTACATTCCCCAGTGGAAGTGAGGTGGAAGGCATTTTCCTGCTGCTTCAGTGTTACTGCTGACAAGCACAATCCTGAAGATGTGTGAGTTTATGCATCCATGATCTGGGCTCTAGTCAGATGGGTATCAAGAGGCCATTGTAGCCATGGAAACTATATTTTATTTTATTTATTTAATTTATTTTTTTTGTCTTTTTTGCCTTTATCTAGAGCCGCTCCCGCGGCATATGGAGGTTCCCAGGCTAGGGGTCTAATCGGAGCTGTAGCTGCCGGCCTTTGCCACAGCCACAGCAACGCGGGATCCGAGCCGCGCCTGCAATCTACACCACAGCTCACAGCAACACCAGATCCTTAACCCACTGAGCAAGGCCAGGTATCCAACCCGCAACCTCATGGTTCCTAGTTAGATTCGTTAACCACTGAGCCACGACGGGAACTCCTGGAAACTATATTTTAGCTCTGCCTCCAGTCATTATAGTAGCAACCCCTGTTTTCCCCCTTCTCCTTCACTGCACTATGCTGTCTGTCCTCCCAGGAGAAAGTGGCCATTAGAACTGCCTCTCTCCCCACTTCATCTGTTCTGGGCTGTTCTAGGACAGCAGGAGGCACCAGGGCTCTACGTCCACCTAGCCCTCTGTACTCCCTGCAAATGAAAGCTGGCAGGGAGCCCTGGGAGTTTTAACTTGTTTCTAAAACAAACAAACAAAAACGCCTATCTTTTCTAGAGGTAAAAATATCTTCCTCATAATACAAATTTGGTCAGATAGCATAGGAAAAAGATATGGAGGCACTTGAAAACTTGAAATGAGGAGCAATTAAATGTTTTTAGCATAATGACAGTGGTGTTTTAGAAAGATAAGTCTAACAAGCATCAGAGGAGAAGAAGGTGGAATCACGTAAGCTATCTAGGAGGCTGTTTTCATAGAGACTTCATTCATTCATTCACTTGACGGATACTTAGCAAGTTGCTTTTACTCTCCAGACTTTGCACCAGATGCTGAGGATACAACTGAGGCAAGACTGACTCTGCCTTAGAGAAGCTTATAGTAATCGAGAAATGACAATCCAGCGTAGTAAATGCTAAATAGAGGATACTCGGAAAACACTACAAGGGCAGGTAGAGAAAGCAACATTTAAGCTGACAACTGAAGGATGAGCCAGGAGTGACTCAGCTGAGGGCTGGGGTGAAGTGGTGGGAAGAGCCATCCGGGCTGAGTGAAAATCACATTCAAAGGCTCAGAAGTGAGGGAAGAGAGCTTCCTTGGGGAACTGGAACAAGTTCAGTATGTCTAGAGCCTCTGAGTTGGAAGGTGGGGAAGAAGAGGGAGAAATGGGGACAGATGAGTTTGGAGAGAGAGAGACTGAAGGCTTGAAGGACTTTCCAAATCTGTCTGAGGAGTTCACAGTTTCTCTAGGGAGCAACAGGCAGCGGCGTAAGCAGAGCAGGGCCTGATTACACTTGCACGTAGAAGTTCATCCTGGCTGTCATATGGAAAATAGATCTCAGGGGAAGAAACTGGAAGTTGAGAGACCAGCTGGGAAGCTGCTGCTGTAGGCCAGGAGCGAGACAGTGATGGCCTAGATTAGGGCAGTGGCAGATGGCAGTGGAATGGACCCAAAATACCTTTCAGAGGGATCTTCAAGACATCATTTTGTGTAATTTTTCTAAAAAATCATTTTAGTTTTTAAAATTGTGCAAGTAGAAATGTGGGCCTTGACCACACTGGAGTGGCCTAACCACTGGACATTTATTCACAGCCACCACCGCATACACAGAGGCAGCTGCTGAAATGAATGGCTTAGGGCCACAGAGAATATAACCAGTTGCTATAGGTAGTCTTGCAAAATTAAATCAATTATGTGATGGCAAATGTCTGCCTTGATTCTCCGACAGAATTCTTAGTTTCTAGAAGGCAAGGCTTGACCTTGGAGAAGAAGGAAGGGGTCAGCTCATGGAGAATCTCGTTAAACCTAGTAAGAATCTTTTTATTTATTTATTTATTTATTTAGTCTTTTTAGGGCCGCACTCTGGGTATATGGAGTTTCCCAGGTTAGGGGTCGAATCAGAGCTACAGCCACCAGCCTACACCACAGCCACAGCAATGCCAGATCCAAGCTGCACCTGCAACCTGCACCACAGCTCATGGCAACGCCAGATCCTTAACCCACTGAGTGAGGCCAGGGATTGAACCTGCATCCTCATGGATGCTAGTCAGATTCGTTTCCACTGAGCCACGATGGCAACTCCAAACCTAGTAAGAACTTTTGTCTTGATCTGAAGAACAGTGGGAAGTTCTGGAGAGATTCTAGATGGGGAACTGACAGAATCAGACATGCTTTTTTTTTTTCATGTTTAAAAACTTTTTATTTTTTTTCTTTTTTTTTTTTGTCTTTTGCCTTTTTTATGTAGAGCCGCACCCGCGGCATATGGAGGTTCCCAGGCTAGGGGTCTAACAGGAGCTGTAGCCACCGGCCTTTGCCACAAGCCACAGCAACGCGGGATCCGAGCCACATCTGCAACCTACACCACAGCTCACGGCAACGCCGGATCCTTAACCCACTGAGCAAGGCCAGGGATCGAACCCGCAACCTCATGGTTCTTAGTCGGATTCGTTAACCACTGAGCCATGAAGGGAACTCCCTAAAAACTTTTTAAACTAAAGATTTCAACATACTCAAAAGTATAAAGAATAAGTATGAGAAACCATCTATACCCATTACCCCATTTTAAGTTATTAACATTTTCCACATTTGATTCATCTATCGTTTTTCCTTCCTCTCATTTTTTAAAGTTGAAATATTTTAGGAGTTCTCTTGTAGCTCAACAAGTTAAGGGTTTGGTGTTGTCTCTACAGCAGTTTGGGTCATTGCTGTGGCACAGGTTTGATCCCTGGCCGAGAACTTCTGCAAGCCACAGCTGTGGTCACAAAAGAAAAAAAACTGAAATATTTTAAAATAAATTCCAGACATTATGACATTTTACTTCTGAAAACTTCAGTGTGCCTATCTAGTAGATAAGAACAATTTCTCACATAAGCACAATACCATTATCACATCTAATAAAAGTAACAATAATTCCTTAACATCATCTTATACTTTTTCCATTTTCAAATTCCCCGGTAGTCTCAAAAAATGTCTTGTTTTCACAGCTGATTTTTGGAATCAGTGTCTAAACAAGGTTCACACATTGTGCTTATTTGTTCTCTTAAATCTTTTTAACTTTACAACAGTCTTTGCTCCCTCTTCTTGCTTCATGCCTTGACTTTTGTAGGAAACCAGATGAACTGTCTTGTGGAATATTCAAGCCTCTGAATTAGTCTGGTTACTTCCTCATCATGTGTTTAGCTTGTTCTTCTATCCCTCATACTTCCTCTAAAGTAGAGTTAGATCTAAAGTCTTGACTGGATTAAGGCTCGATGCTTTGGAGAATACAGAATTTCATAGGCAATTCTATGTACTTTATATTGATCACATCAAGAGGCATACGATACCTATCACCCTCCTTTTAGACTGAGCAGTGGGTTCAGGTGGTGTCAGTCTGTTCCATCCATTGTAAAGATGTTTGTCCTTTACAAACAGTCTTTGTAAAGACTTGATCCATGAGCTGATATTTTGGCTCCCTAGTATTTTCTAGTTCCATGGCAGCCTTTGCTTTAATAATTTTGGCATCCCTTGATGATTATTACCTGTATCAGTTATTTCATTAAGAGTGTGAAAAGTGGTGATTTTATCATTTTATCATTCCTCTTGTGCTTATTAGCTGTAATTCTTCTGTAGAGAGCTTTTCCCCATCAATTAGGACTATTTGGCACCATAGGATCATTATGCTTAATAAAGACTAATCCTGGAGCTCCTTTGTGGAGAAGCAGGTTAAGGATCAGGCACTGTCATTGCAGTGGCTCGGGTTGCCGCAGTGACGTTGGTTTGATCCCTGGCCCAGAACTTCCACATGCTTTAGGTGAGAACAACAAAAAAAGACTAGTTCTTTCCCTTTCATTACCAATTTTGAAAGCCAGGTATTGATGACCTAGCTACTTCTAATGATAACCAGTAAGTTTGTTTGTTTTGGCACTCTCTTCTTATATTATGGATTTGAACTCTTGGATTTTTATATACTCAATATGTTTCAGTCCATTCTGTAATTAATTTTTTATGCCCAAATTGTCTCATTTAGGCCAATGGGGGCTCCTCAAGGTGGTTCCTATTTCCTTTTGACCAATTATTAATCTTTGATAGCTTCCCTGCTACTTGGCAGGAAAAAGGTTATCTCGTGCATTTCATGCCCCTGACCTGGAATCAGCCATCTCCACGGAGCTCTTGTTCCTTTTAATGGAAAATGGCATTCTAAGACCACAGTCTGAGTGCTAAGAGTAGATTTGCTTTTGAGTAGATGACTCAGACTACATTGAGAAGGATAGAATATAGGAGGACAGGAGTTCCCGCTGTGGCACAGCAGGATTGGTGTTGTCTTGGGAGGGCTGGGACACAGGTTCGATCTCCAGCCCAGCACAGTAGGTTAAAGGTCTGGCATTGCCACAGCTTCGGCTTAGGTCAAGACTGTAGCTTTGATCTGATCCCTGGCCTGGGAACTCCATATGCCACAAGGCGGCCAAAAAAGAAAAAAAAATACATAGGACAGAGTGGGTACAGGAAGCTATTGCAGTAGCCAAGGTCAGGTGGCTTGGATAATGGAGGTAGTGATGGAAATAGGGTGAAATGAATGGACTTAAGAGCTATTAAGAAGGGGCAATGACGAGGCTTGATGAAGGCTTGGAAATGATGGATGACAGAGAGGGAAAAACCAAGGTTGACCTACAGCTTTCTGGTAGATGATTTCTGGGAATCAGTTGATAGAATTGATTCTCTGAGTTCCCGTCGTGGCTCAGCGGTTAACGAATCCGACTAGGAACCGTGAGGTTGCAGGTTCCATCCCTGGCCTCTCTCAGTGGTTAAGGATCCGGCATTGCCGTGAGCTGTGGTGTAGGTTGCAGATGCAGTTCGGATCCCGCGTTGCTGTGGCTGTGGCGAAGGCCTGCAGCTATAGCTCATGTTAGACCCCTAGCCTGGGAACCTCCATATGCCATGGGTGCGGCCCTAGATAAGGCAAAAAGACAAAAAAAAAGAACTGATTCTCAAAGCACGGCAGAATCAACTGATTCTGTCAATTACAATTTAAAAAATGAAAAGAGTACAAAAATTTGTGTGTAACTCATCTATGCATAAGTGCTTTTTTTTCTTAATCAACATTCATTCTTTATGTATTATGGAAATTCTCTGACTACAATGTATGTTACAAATATTTTCTACTAGTCTACTGTCTGTCTTTAAACTTACAGCATCTTTTAAAATGGGATAGAAGACCTGGAGTTCCCTTCTTGGTGCAATGGAAATGAATCCAACTAGGAACCATGAGGTTGTGGGTTTGATCCCTGGCCTTGCTCAGTAGGTTAAGGATCTGGCGTTGCAGATAGGCCTTGGATTCAGTGTTGCCTCAGCTATGGCATAGACCTGCTGCTGCAGCACCAATTCAGTGCCTAGCCTGGGAACTTCCATATGCCACAGGTGTAGCCATAAAAACTAAAAAAATAAAAAATTGTTTTAATGTGAAAAAATTGCAACAGAAATGAGTTCTGCAAAGAGCCTTTGTTATAATTCCTTCCAAACTGGAGTCTGCCACCTGTACAGAATTTTGAAACCATTAAATGACTTCAGTCCTTTTACAAAAGATTTTTTAAACACTCATTTACATACTGATTAGACAGGTCATTTTCATGTTCATTGAATGTCTCACAAATCCCCAAACTCACTCTGCCCACCCTTATAAAACTCCATGAGATATATTCGTACATTTTCCCCCTTAGTCCTTTATAGGGGCTATAGTGACTTCTTTGTCTCGTGCCTGAAATTTTCTCACCTGCAAAGTCCTATTCATCTATCAAGATCCAGTTCAAATGTCACCTCCTCTGAGAAGGCTACTTTTACTTTCCCAGGCAGAATTAATCACTATTCTCATAGTAGACCTTCCTTGCTTCTGTAGGTATCAGTTTACTTGCTTACTGTCCTTTGAAAACTCAGAGTTCCTCAGCACTAAACGATATTCCACAGTAGTAGTGCTCAATAAGTGGAATGAATGAAGGAATATTAAAAGTTGAGATTTTTTTTTTTTTGTCTTTTTGTCTTTTCTAGAGCCACACTCATGACATATGGAGGTTCCCAGGCAAGGGGTCTAATTGGAGCTGTAGCTGCCGGCCTACACCACAGCCACAGCAACACCAGATCCAAGCCGCGTCTGCAAAGTACACCACAGCTCATAGCAACGCTGGCTTCTTAACCCACTGAGCAAGGCCAGGGATCGAACCCACAACCTCATGGTTCCTAGTCAGATTCGTTAACCACTGAGCCATGACAGGAACTCCAAAAGTTGAGATTTTCTTATCTTTCTCTTTTTGATATTTCAGTCCTTATTCTTTTTCTTAAATGCTCTCAGAATTTTTCACTAATAATAATATCTTGTTTTCCACAGTGTTTTACATTTTCTTAAGTAATTTCATCTGTTCTTTTCAGTCTTTCAACTGTCTTTTGATGGGCAGGTACATTCCTCCCATACCGTTTTTATCAATGAGGAAACCGAGACCCAGAAATGCCAAGTGCCGTAGTTGCCCAATTGGTAAGAGAATCAGAAGTGAATCCTGGGTTTTCTGACAAAGAGTTCAATTTTTTCCCACGATATGACACTTTTTCTACTGTATCTTCTATTCTCCAGAGATTTGGCTGAGTTAAACTATAAAAACATGCAAAGCAAATACCATCTTAATGTGAAACTTTGAAAACTTTCCTTTAAAGAAGGGAAAAGACAAAAATGATCATTCTTACCACTTCTAATTCATCATTCTTGAATGTCTTAAATATTGCACAATTTAAATTTAAAGGATAGTTTAAAAAGCAGACTCTACTCTTAAACCTCTAACTTTGTATATTCTTTAATTCCTGCTCTGAAAAGCAGTATTTGTTTTAATCTGAAAACAAAAACCCACAAATTTTGATTTGATTTTTTTTCTTTACTGGTACTCTACATACAAAAATTATACTGGCATGCTTCTTATATTTTTGGGTGAACTGTATCCCTTTATAATATCCACATGAAAAGTTTTCTAAATTACATAAAGAGAGCAGTACCAAAATATGTTCTTGATTATTAGCCATTTATTCAACTAGTCCAAACAAATGCATGAATGTTCCAAAATTATTCATCTATTGATTTGGAACTTGGCATATGTTGTTCCACATAATTGGTGTTCCCAGAATTTCTTCCCTTGTTCTTCTTTTCTTCTTAGCTATGGGTTGGATGATCCTTGGATGATCCCAGCTCCTCCTACAGCTTCACCTTATAGATGCCAGCTTACAACTGCCAACATTTTAACTCCAGCTATGATCAACGCTCTTCACTAAAAATTCTCTCAGGCTACTTGATACTTCTTCCTTGATGCCTCGGTCAAAGTGAACATGGACTAATTATTTCCTCCATTCCTAGCATTTTGTCTCCTCCGCCTTACCCACTCCACAAATCTTGTAGGACCCTCTTCTCTATTCCCATGGCCGCTATGTTGTCTAGGTCTTTGCCTTGGGCCTAGTCTGTCCCAAGAGTGTCTTATCTGTTTTTTGTTTTGTTTTGTTTTGTTTTTGCAGATCCGGAAGTTCTGTGGCCAGGGGTTGGACTCGTGCTACAGCGGTAACGAGAGCCACAACACCAGATCCTTAACCTACTGTGCCACAAGGGAACTCCTATCCATTCCATTTTCTTCTTTTTCTTTTTACAGCCATATCTGTAGCATATGGAACTTCCCAGGCTAGGGCTTGAATCGGAGCTGCAGCAGTGCCAAGATGTCAGTCTCCAGGTAAGCTCATGCAGACGAATGCTCCTGGATATGTCCGCCACCAGTGTCTATGTCCCCAGGTTGAGCCACAGCCTCCCCCACCTCCCCAGAAGACCCTTCAAGACCAGTAGGTAGGTCTGGCTCAGGCTCCTTTGAAGTTACTGCTTTTGCCCTGGGTCCTGGTGTGCGTGAGGTTTTGTGTGTTGCCATTAAGAGCAAAGTCTCTATTCCCCCCAGCCCTATGGAGCACCTACAGTCAAGTCCCCCTGGCCTTCAAAGCCAAATGCTTGGAGGCTCCTCTTCCCAGTGCTGCACCCCTGGGCTGGGGGGCCTGATGTGGGGCTCAGAGCTCTCACTCCTGTGGGAGAAGCTCTGTGATATAATTATTCTTCTGGTTGTGGGTCGCCCACCTGGGAGATATGGGATTTGATTATATCATGAGTCTGTCCCTCCTACATGTCTTGTTGTGGTCCCTTCTTTATATCTTTAGTTGTGGAAGATCTTTTTTGGTAGCTTCCAGTGTTTTTCTTCAATAGCTGTTCTACAGTTGTGGTTCTGATGTGCTTCTGAGAGGAGGTGAGTTAAGGGCCTTTCTACTCCACCATCTTGGCCACTTGCTCCAGATTTGCTTTTGTTTACCCTGGGGCTTAAGGGAACCAGGCGACTATATATCCAATGGCACTAAACTATATTCATGATTTGAGGCTTTTGTGCACAGCCTAGTGATGTGAATTTGGGCTACAATCCCATGCATGGCTCAAACTGTGGATAGGTAGGAGCTATAGGCTCCAAAAAATTAGAAAATCTCATTTTTATCCTTGAGCTAATCATTTTGTTCAGAAAGGTAAGATATTACAAAAAATAGATATAACAAAGCCAAAATGGTACCCTATGGAATTCTGTCTGATTAATGTAACATAGAAATTGGGAAAATAGCCAAGACCTTACATCAATACTTCTTGTTTTATCTCAGTGAATACAGAATAAGCTCTTTAGCTGTGTTTCTAAACTGCATAGACTGTTAGATTTACTTTTATTGTCATTTCTTTTTACTTCTGTTTAAAAATCTAATACCTAGTGTTAAGACTAGAAGTAGTTTTGAGATCAGATAATTTATAACAGTGGCTCTTAACCTTGGCTGCCCATCAGAATCCTCGGGTGTTTTGAAAAAATATTAACGCCCAGTTCCAGAGTAATACGAATTACTTAGAATGCTTGTGAAACATACAGACATCCAAGCACCTGCTCTGAAGAGTCAGATGTGGTAGATCTAGAGCAAGGCCCCGGATTGTGATTCGTAACAGCACTAGATAGTTCTTATGATCAAGCCAGGTTTGGGAAATGCTGATTTAGACCAGTGCTCCTCAAACCTTACTATGCATATAGATCGCCTGGGTGATTTGTTGAAAATGAATATTCTGATTCAGTGCCTTTGGTGTGGAGCCTGAGATTCTGTCTTCTCAATGAGCTCTCACATGCTAAAGTTGCTGGTCTACCTTTTGAGTAATAAGGATTTAGAACAACTCTGTTCAGTAGAATTTTCTTTGAGAAATGTTCTGTATTGTCCACTAGTGACAGCCACTAGTCACATGCAGTTAAACAGTGCTTGAAATGAGGCTAGTGTGATGGAGGGAGTTTTAATCTCATTTCACTTAATTTAATTCAAAATAGCTACATGTGGCTAGTGACTACCGTATTGGAAGCCAGGTTTATTTATTTTTTTATTTTATTTTTAGTTTTTGGCTTATCTAGGGCCACACCCGCGGCATATGGAGGTTCCCAGGCTAGGGGTCTAACAGGAACTGTAGCTGCCAGCCTTCGCCACAGCCACAGCAACGTCAGATCCAAGCCGCGTCTGCAACCTACACCACAGCTCACGGCAACTGAGCGAGGCCAGGGATCGAACCCACAACCCCATGGTTCTTAGTCGGATTCGTTAACCACTGAGCCACTGATGGGAACTCCAGAAGCCAGATTTAGACCATACGTCCTTCAGGATACTTTGCTGAAAGAACTCTAGAATCATTTCAGGTTAGTAAGTTGTACTTGCATGTCAAACCTTTGATTTAGACATCAGCATTCTCACAGTAAAAACTGTGGGTGTGGAGTTCCCACCGTGGCTCAGTGGTTGACGAACCCAGCTAGTATCCATGAGGATGCAGGTTCGATCCCTACCCTTGCTCAGTGCGTTAAGGATCTGGCATTGCTGTGAGGTGTGGTATAGGTCGAAGATGCAGCTTGGATCCTGTATTGCTGTGACTGTGGTGTAGGCTAGTGGCTTCAGCTCTGATTGCACCCCTAGCCTGGGAACCTCTATGTGCCACAAAAAAAACAAACAAAACAAAACAAAAAAACAAACAGAAAAAAAGCAACCCAAAAAACAAAAACAAAACTCTGGGTATATATTATTTTTGGGAGCCTCAATAAAGTCATATTGTCTTTATAGTATGCTTTCTAGGAAATTTTTATTTATCTTATCCTCTGCAATTTGGCTACTAAGGTTTGTTTCTCATTTACTAAGTTTTCCAAAGTTGTCGACATTTAAGAAAGGGAATTAAGATAATATATTTGTTGTTGAATACTCTCCCCCTAAAATAACCCTGAATGTCCGATTCAGAAATAGTAAAACAGATTTGGGACTGTTGGCAACACTATTTACCAAGTATTTAAAATACTTAAGGCTGTTCACACCAAAAAGCATTTGCAGTAATTTCCTTAGAGAGATGGCCGGAGTGCTGGCCCATCCTGCACTGCCAAAACGTTTTATGAAAAATTTGAACTTGCCTATTATTTGTGGAAACTCGCTAGCAAATGAATAGATGACAAGGACCTGACTGTTCATAATACTAAACCTTTATGTGTTGTGTCGTGCTTTGGAAGTTCATGGACTTAGGCTTGGTGTTTTTATTTCCCCCCTTTCCTAGCCGACACTATATAATAAAAAAAGGTTTGCACACTGTGGGTTTACACAAAGCATCCCACAAAACCACAACTTTCCATCTTCTTTTCTCGGCCACCTGGGTTGAGGTCTCCAGCACTAGAGGGGAGAAGAGAGGCCATTGAGAGCGCTATGCTATTCGAGGCCTTCAGGACCCCAGGCTTTAGACCATGTGGTCGAATGACTCCCTCCCTCTAGATGCCTAGAGACAAGGTTTGGAAAGACAACTTGCTGGGAATGTGTGAAGGAGTCTGTGGTGGAAATTTCCAAAAGCCAGGAGCTAAAGAACTTCTTTAAGAAAAGGAAGAAAATATTCTCTGAGAGAATTTCATGTTAGCTTGTCTAATTTCACTGTGTCCTTTATTCAAAGTTGACAGGATACTGAGTGAAGGGTTATTTTTATCCATTTATATAAACACACATAAGAGTCCATTTGCTCAACAGGTGAATACCTATTGATGCCTATAGTTGGTGTGTTAACTTCATGATAGCCCTTATCATTAAGATTGCTTTCTCTTTTTTCTTTTTTCTTTTTAGGGCTGAACCGCAACATATGGAAGTTCCCAGGCTAGGGGTCGAATTGGAGCTGCAGCTGCCGGCCTATACCACAGCCACAATAAAGTGGGATCTGAGCTGCATCTGCCACCTATGCTGCAGCTTACAGCAACGGCCAGATCTTTAACCTACTGAGTGAGGACAGGGATTGAACCCGCATCTTCATGGACACTATGTCGGGTTCTTAACCTGCTGAACCACAACAGAAATTCCAAGATCAATTCTTTAATTGTCTGCAGCCTGTATGCATCTCTAGCACAGGACCCACATGTAGTAGGCTCAGTAAATACTTCCTTCCTGAATGAGGAATGAAGGTGCCCACGTATCTTACAGCTAGATTACAATGCCAGATGCTGGCTTCCAACCAGCCTTAGAGGGGCTTATGGCTGGTTGATGGGTTTGTTTTCCACTCACTTTAGAGTCCTGTGCACTTTAAATCAGTCTCAGTCCCAGAAAGGAGCAGAAACAAAATTAACCCAGGTCCCCCGTCTCCCCATGCTTTCTCTAACACTCTCATGATAGATCCTACTCAGAAAAGACGTACCTTGGAAATAGAGGTACTGCTATAAAGCCTGTCTAGAATGTTTGAATTGTGGTTATGTCTTTCTGAATTCGAATCTTTGAATGCCTCAGTGCCCACAGTATTGCTTTATATTCTTTCCATTGATTTGCTCATTAACTCAGCATTGCTATTGTTATTGTTCTCCATTTTTTCCTAAATCTTGATGAGAGACTGTGTGGCTCCCAAAGCATTCTTATCTATTCTTACTCTGTTATTTCAAAAAGATAAATTTAAATATTTTAAAGGGTAAGCTTTTGTTTTTGAGTTTTTCTTTTTGTCTTTTTTAGGGATGCACCTGTGGCATATGGAGGTTCCCTGGCTAGGGGTCAAATCGGAGCTGTAGCCGCTGGCCTACACCACAATCACAGCAACATCCGCCAATGCCAGATCCTTAACCCACTGAGCGAGGCCAGGGATGGAACCTGTAACCTCATGGATGTTAGTTAGATTCGTTTCTGCTGAGCCAAGACTAGAGCTCCCTGTTTTTGAGTGTTTCTAACAAATTGCAAGCTTAAAAAAGAAAAGCAAGAGCAATGGAGGAGCAACCTATAGATTAAAAGGTACTCCAGGAGTTCCCACTGTGGTGCCATGGGATAGGAACAGGTGGCATCTCTGGAGCTCTGGGATGCAAGTTCAATCCCCAGCCTGGCACAGTGGGTTAAGGATCTGGCGCTGCCACAGCTGCGGCATAGGTCACAACTGCAGCTTGGATCTGATCCCTGGCCCAGGAACTCCATGTGTTGGGGGACAGCCAAAAAAAAAAAAAAAGAGAGACTCCAGTCATACCATCCAAACTTGTGAACCTTATTCCCCCCACCCCCACTTTTATTTTCTAAAGCGGTGAAAAAAAAGGTATGATCTTTTATTGGGAAATTGTAAGTTTGAACAGTGAGTGTGTATTTGATGATATTAAGAAATTATTTCTAATTACCTAGGTCATTGTGTTGTTGTGGTAGACAGGATAATGTCTTTCCCCAAAGGTGTCCCCATTCTAATTCCCAAAACCTGTGAATATGTGTTTTGTTTTTTAGCGGGTTTAGATCAGTGTTTCTCAATTTTTTTTTTATTCAGGTATTATTGATATATAACATTATATTAGTTTCAGGTGGATGACACAATGATTCAGTATTTGTTTATATTGCAAGATGATCACCACAATAAGTCTAGTTAACTGCATATCACCATACATAGCTATACATTTTTTTTTCTTGTGATGAGGACTTTCAAGATCTACTCTGTTAGCAATGTTCAAATATACAATATAATATTGTTAACTATAGTCACCATGCTGTATATTATACCCACAGGACTTATTAATTTTATAACTGGAAGTTTGTACCTTTAAACCACCTTCACCCATTTCTCCCACCTCCAGCACTTCCCCCCTCTGGCAACTACCAATGTGTTATCTATATGAGTTTGATTTTTCTGATGTGCGTTTTTCAGTGAAGCTGTGTTGATTCTATATTTACATTTGCTCAATTCTTCACTTAAAAATATGTTTGCTCCAGGAGTTCCCGTTGTGGCTCAGTGGTTAACGAATCTGACTGGGAACCATGAGGTTGCGGGTTCGATCCCTGGCCTCCCTCAGTGGGTTAACAATCCAGCATTGCCGTGAGCTGTGGTGTAGGTTGCAGATGTAGCTCGGATCCCGCCTTGCTGTGGCTGTGGCAAAGGCCGGCAGCTACAGCTCCTGTTAGACCCCTAGCCTGGGAACCTCCATATGCCACGGGTGCGGCCCTAGATAAGACAAAAAGACAAAAAAAAAGTTTGCTCCAGAGTTCCCTGGTGGCTTAACAGGTTAAAGATCTGGTGGTATCACTGCAGTGGCTCCAGTCACTGCTATGGCTGGGGTTTGGTCCCTGACCTGGGAACTTTCACATGCCGTGGGTGCAGCCAAAAAAAAATATGTTTGCTCCTCTAGTTACCTCTTTTGAGCATTATCTTACTTGATTTGGAAGGTTTTTCTGACTTGACTTTGCCTGGATTTTAAGTTAATATTCTTAAATATCAGCACTGGGCAATTCTTGATGAACCAACAGTGGGGCTTCTTAATATGTAACCTGTGTCAGAATCCCCTAGAGGACTTAACGTTGCTGGACCCTGCCTCAGTGTTTGATGTTCAGTGGGTTTGGGATGAGAACCTAGACTTTGGATTTCTGACAAGTTCCCTCGTGAGGCAAATGCTGCTGGTCAGTGAACTGCTGACTTAAGGGATCTAAACATTGAGCATCAACAGCTGCTGACATCATAAAATGAGAGACAACCAGGTGTGCCTCTTGATGGAAGAACGTACAACCTACTACACAGGAAGAAGCCTTGCAGGAAAAAAAAGAACTTGAATCTCACCAAGCTCTAAATCACCAATTTATAGGAAAGACAGCGGACAGAGTAATATATTAAACCATGAGGATGCAATTAGCAAAATCCAGACTGTGGGAAATGAGGATTCTTCAACTAACAGATTGCAAGGGAAAAAAAAAGAGAGAGAGAGAGAAAGCAATAGAGGAGAAACCTAAAGATTAAAAGAGACTCCAAAGCCTAAGTCATATCACCTAACCTTATTTGCATCTCTTTAAGCTGTAAAAAAAAAAGGTATGATATTTTATATGCAATTGGAAATTTGAACAGTGAGTGGATATTAAGAAACTATTTCTAATTACTTAGGTCACTGTGTTATTGAGATAGGATAATGTCTTTCCCCAAAGATGTCCACATCCTAATTCCTGGAACCTGTGAATGTGTGGCAAAAGGGACTTTGCAGGTGTGATTGAGTCAATGATCATGTATGGGGAAATTATTTTGGATTATTTGGCATGCCCAATGTAATCACAGGGTCCTTATAAGGGAAAGACGCAGTGCAGGAGAGTCAGTCAGAGGAGATGTGTCAAAGGTCAGAGAGAGAGATCTGAAGATGTTATACTGCTGGCTTTGAAGATGGAAGACACAGCTATAAACCAAAGAATGCAAGTGGTGTCTGGAAGCTGGAAAAGGCAAGGAAATTGATTATCCTCTAGAGCCTCCAAAGGAACACAGCCCTGCCTACTTATTTTGAACTTCAGGCCTCTGGAACTATAAGATAATATACTTCTATTGTTTTAAGCTGCTAAATTTGTGGTAATTATTATTTTTTTTTTGTCTTTTTCAGGGCCGCCACCCATGGCATATGGAGGTTCCTAGACTTGGGATTGAATCAAAGCTGTAGCCGCCGGCCTACACCACAGCAACTCGGGATACGAGCAGTGTCTGTGACTTGCACCATAGCTCACGGCAATGCCAGAGCCCTAACTCACTGAGCGAGGCCAGGGATTGAACTGGTGTTCTCGTGGATACTAGTCAGATTCATTTCCACTGAGCCACAACGGGAACTCCTACGGTAATTTGTTATGGCAGCGATGGAACATTAATACAGTTAGGTTCTAAAAAGAGTCATCTTTAAGAGATACATAATAAAATATTTATAAAATAAATGATAAGATGTCTAGAATTTGTTTCAAAATAATAGAGGACGGGGGAGATTGGAGAGGGGTGTGAATGAGGCACGACTGGCCATAATCTTTAGGGCTGAGTGATGGGTGCATAGGGCCCATTACACTATTCTACTTTTGTGTATTTAAAAAATTGAACTTAAAGAAAGGAAAAAAAGGAGTTCCCGTCGTGGTGCAGCGGAAATGAATCCGACTG
Source organism: Catagonus wagneri (assembly GCA_004024745.2). Lineage (NCBI taxonomy): Eukaryota > Metazoa > Chordata > Mammalia > Artiodactyla > Tayassuidae > Catagonus > Catagonus wagneri. The sequence continues at coordinate 1,801,196 of PVHT020000195.1, forward strand.
GGAACCATGAGGTTTTGGGTTCAATCCCTGGCACTGCTCAGTGGGTTAAGTATCCAGTGTTGCCGTGAGCTGTGCTGTAGGTTGCAGACATGCCTTGGATCTGGTGTTACTGTGGCTGTGGCCGGCAACTGAAGCTCTAATTAGACCCTTAGCGTGGGAACCTCCATATGCCACGGTTTCGGCCCTAAAAAGCAAAAAAAAAAAAAACCCGAAAAAACAAAAAAACTTGTACACATACAAGAAAAAAATAGTTAATTCTAAGTGATATGACCTAAAAGACTTCCGGAGACCTAATCTGGTGAAATCCAATCTGGACACATCTAGGGATGGTAACATTGCCAGAGTAAAAGTCTTATCAGGATGGGAAGTGAGAGGGGCCATTCATCAGACTGGTGCTGGACAGGAGGCTGGCACAGGAAAGACAGAGGCTGAAAGGGAAATTAGAGGTGGAAGCCCCAGGAAAGTGGAAGAGTTAAATTCCCAGACGACCATATGCATGAAAGAACAGAAATGGCAATGAATTGAACCAGTCAAGGAACAAAGAACATTCCATGCTTCACAGGGGAAAAAATGATATGTGCTGTCTCTTAGGCTTCCAGTCACCTTGGCTTTTGAGGGTAGGCAGATGACTGCTTCTGTCCTCCATGTTCCCTCTTCTCTTGAACCCAGACTCTCCCAGTTATACTCTTCCTTTTGTCAGATACCATTGCCTGCTTTTCCATTATTGTCTATGTTAGTTTTCCTTTGTATCTCTCCAAGCAAATTCTCTTGGTTGATTGTTTTATTTTTCGCTTGTTTGTTTTTGGCAAGGCAGAAGTAAATAGCAAACAAAACTCAATTGCCCAAATCTGTGGACACATGGAATGCAAAGGGCCTCTAAATGTTTGTCTTCCCAACCTCTGTATTTAGACAGAGGACCCCAAATGGAAGAAGGATCAATAGTTTACCTACACAGTACACCACACAGGTATAAAAGTGAAACCAGCCCTTGACTTTGAATAAAACAAAGCTTTCGTTATCAAGATCACTAAGATTTATAGAGTTCCCTGGAGTTCAGCGGGTTAAGGATCCAGAGTTGTCACTGCTGTGGCTCTGGTTACTGCTGTGGCACGGTTTGATTCCTGGCCCAGGAACTTCCACATGCCAAAATGTTTTTAAAAAGATAACTAAGGTTTAATATAATTGGAGGCCAAACTACTTTTTTTTTTTTGGTCTTTTTGCCTTTTTTATCTAGAGCTGCACATATGGAGGTTCCCAGGCTAGGGGTCCAACAGGAGCTGTAGCCTCTGGCCTGCGCCACAGCCACAGCAACGCAGGATCCGAGCCGTGTCTGCAACCTACACCACAGCTCAAGGCAACGCCGGATCCTTAACCCACTGAGCAAGGCCAGGGATAAAACCCACAACCTCATGGTTCTTAGTCGGATTTGTTAACCACTGAGCCACGAAGGGAACTCCCAAACTACTGCTTTTATTAAAGAGAATTCATCATCATCAGAAGAAGAAAATAATTGGAGGAGTTGCCACTGTGGTGTAGTGCGTTAATGATCCAGCTTGTCTCACTGGAGGCACAGAATCGATCCCTGTGTGGCCTGATGCAGTGGATTAAGTATCCAGCGTTGCCACAGCTGTGGTGTAGATTGCAGCTCTGGCTCGGATTGGATCCCTATCCTGGGGACTTCCATATGCTGCAGATGAGGCCGAAAAAGACAAAAGAAAGAGCAAATAATTGGAAGACAAATTACAGTAGCTTTAATCAGAAAAAACAGCTTGTGGGAAAGAGGGGGGCAGCGCAGTTGTCTGCAATGCTTGCTAAAAATGAGGGTGATGCTTCAACAACAGGGATGAATCTTGGGACAAAATGTTTAGGAAAAAAGCCAGGCATAAACGAGGACATACTGTATAAGTTCATTGATAAGATATCCAAGAACAGGCAAAACTGATCTACAAGATAGAAGTTAGAATAGTGGCTACTTGGAGGTGGGGAAGGGAGTATTCTTGACTGGGAGGCGTCATAAGACTTTCTGGGGTGCTGGAAATGTCTATCCGTGGATGCCTGTGTGAGCACATCAGTACATATATATGTGAAACAACTGAGCTGTACAGTTATGATATGTGTGATTTACTGTATGTAAATAAAAGCTCAATTGAGGGAGTTCCCGTTGTGCCTCAGAGGTAATGAACCCAGCTAGTAACCATGGGGACGTGGGTTCGATCCCTGGCCTCAATCAGTGGATTAAGGATCCGGTATTGCTGTGAGCTGCAGTGTAGGCCGCGGACTTGGCTCAGATCTGGCGTTGATGTGGCTGTGGCGCAGGCCGGCAGCTACAGCTCCGAATTGATCCCTAGCCTGGAACCTCCATATGTCATGGGTGTGACCCTAAAAAAAAAAGAAGACTAAATAAATAAATAAATACACAAATAAATAAAAATAAATAAAGCTCAATTGAAAAAAAGAAAATAAAGGATGAGACCATACTTGCTGAGATGGTCCTGTGAAGTGGTCCATCCAGTCAGCCCCGCTGCCTGCTCTGGCGCTCTGGTCCTCAGCCCACTCCCAGTGACCATCAAAGTCTAACTGCTTTGACTATTGCCAGCCTCTGCCCACTCCAGCCCACACTCTCTAGGGCTGCTGCTGGATTGCCAGTGGCCTCCTGCCAGCATGCTCCCGTCTTGGCTGCTCTTACTGAGGTCAGGATTCCATTAGGAGCAGGAAGCGGAACCCTTGGTGCTGTAGCAGCAGCTAGATGGGCTGCAGGGATCTGCAACTCTCTACAACTACCCTGCTTAATAACCTTCAATAGCTCCCCATCATGCTCTGAATAAGGTTCCAACACCTTAGCATGGCACTCAAGTCCTCTCTAAATTGACTCCTTATTTTGTTCAGCCCAATGAACCTTTTGAACCTTTCACTATTCAAAGACCATGCAGTGACTCTATTACTTTGCACATATGCTGTTCCCTATGCTCGTTTGTCTGTTTGGCAAACTCTGCATTTTTCCCCTCTCAGTTTAAATGTTACCTCTTTTACCCTCTTAAGGAATAGCCTTTGGGAAACTAGTAATTATGGAGTGTTTACTATCAGTTAACAGAAGGCATTTAGGTGCTTTTCACAATTATCTTCTTTAACCTTCACTCTAAGACAATACCTCCAAGTTGCTTTTATCCATAGTATTATAGTGACTTGTTTACATATGACAGGCTATGAAATCTTTAGGTGCTCTAGACACAGTGCCTCAGGTCTATAAATTCTCAAAGGGCTTACAGAAATATTTGAAACACTCACCCTCTCAATTGCTTGGCTTGAAATAAAGACAAAAAGACCATTTCAATAATGGTCCAAGCAGAAGGAATAGAAGATACAGTTATATACGATTTTGAAGAGCACTGAATGAATTATTCACAGAGGTGTGGGTTGGTTTAGGGGAACTAATAAGGGTTCCCCAGGGATTAGTTGAGGTTGCCCAGGGATTAGTTAAAACTGGAAGCTGTACCTGCTCCTCCCCATTCCTGAAGACCCAGTGAGAACCATCCTTGAAGGAGGAGCTCCTGCCAGGAGCTGTCATAGTGAAGCCACTATCACTTCCAGACTGTGGAATTTTCATGGGAATTATGGTAAAGAGTTTCCATAATATAATTTCATAATATAATCTCATGGGAAATATTTTTAAATATTAAAATACAAATAAAAAATTCATAATATAATTTCATGTGGAATATGGTAAAGAATTATGGGAAATAGATGAGACATCCCTGAGACAGGCAATTTACAATCAGAGTGGCATGTCTACAATTTAATAAAAGAGGCATAAATAACTCAAGTCTTTCATAGAATGTAGAGGTGAGTTTCAAATATTTCCATTGTATCAGGATTAGAAAGACAATAGCCAGTAATTAAACATTTGTGTTTCACCCCCCCAGCCCTGCCACAGCCCACACTAAGGGTTTGCTAATATTAAACTTTCTTTTTGTTAAAGATAACTCTCTGGCTTTTAAAAACATTTTTGAAACTTCATCTTAGACTATTTCAATATTCCCTATGTGATGTATATTACACAACTAATCCAAATCTAGCTTTAATATTTGCATATCAATGCCCTAGTTTTTCTATTTTTGCCTTCAAGTTTTCTTGAATTTATTTATTCATTTTTAAATGATGCAAGAACAATCAGAGCAATCTGATCTTGTGTGATTCACTAGTGTTTAAATAGAATAAAAAATAATTTGGCCCTTGTTTAACATTGCTAAAGTTGTGTCGCATGAAAAATAATTTCATTTTGCTTTGCGGAAAATGGATATATTCCGCGGGTGTTTTTTCTTTTAGTTTTAGGCTCCAATTTCCGAATTATGATTTAAAAAATACTCATGTCCTATATACTAAGTTAAGAAGATCACGGGTGCAAAACCTGCATCCAACTTTTGAAAAGAGCTGTAGAGAGAGAAGGCTTGTCATTGGTTTACTTTTGGCTAACACAGCACATTGTATTATTTTTCAAACAAAAGCTTCATATCTGCCTATACCCAATCTGACAACAAGGAATGGGATGCTTTTCTCCAGTCTTCGGTTTGCTACGTTTTGTGCGGAGAGATTCGTTTTAGGAGCTATTTTCGCGCCCGCCTCTTCCCCCCCCCTGGAGTGACCTCCACCTGCGCGACCGCTCGGTCCTGAGCGGGGGTGGGGACAGAGCAGAGGAGACCCCAAAACGCAGTCTCGAAGACGACCCCGAGCACCCTCAAGCTTGTGAGCAAATTATTTTACTCTCCAGGTTTAATCTAGTTCCCGTTAGCTCAAGCCTGGGTTTAGAGGAAGGACTAAATCCCGAATGAGGAGCTGTAGGAGAATGCGTGGCAAAACTCATGGGGGCGCGGGGCGGGGGTGGGGGGCTGTTTCAAGACCTATGCTGCAACCCGCGAAGGAGTGGCTTTGCTCAAGCTCCTCTAACGAGCTGCTTTTTCCTTGCTCATCGAACTTGAGTTCCTAGGGAGTTTTCGGTGCGCCAGGATGGGCGGTGGTCTAGAATCGAAGGCGATGGCCAAGGGAAGCGAGCTCACTTTGGATGAAACTTGAAGCGGACCCTGGGGTTCCAGTTAAGGCCCACCAAGGTCTTAGGTGCATGGGCTGCGACTGTTTTTTTTTTTTTTTTTCTTTTTTGGCGGGAGGGCAGATTGGGCGGGGGGAGGATGAGGGAAAACTGCCTAGGGTTTTCCGGGGCTCGCGGAGTCTCATCGCCCACCACTGCTCGCGTGGGCTTCCGGCTGGGTGGCGGACTCGGGCCCCGCACGCGGCTGCGGTCAAAGGGCGCGCTGGCTGCAACCGCAGGGCACGCGGGCAGCGGGGCGGGGGCGGGGCGGCGGTGGCGGTTGCGGGGCATGCGCGGCTCCGCGCGCGGCTTCTCAAACATGGCGGCGGCGGTGTGAAGATCGGTACCGGCTCGCGGGACCAGTGTAACAGAATTTCGCTCTTTTCGCCGAAGAGACTCGAGGTGCGTGGCGACTCCGGGCCCCGTGAAGACCGGAGCGGCGGAGCTGTGGCGTCCCGGCTCTGGCCGTTGTCCGCGGGCGGGCGGGAGTCCTCGGGGGCGAGTCCCGCGCGAGGAACGCCCCCTCACCGTCCCGCGGGGTCCGGCCCCGGGTCGGCCGCTCACTCTGGTCACCCGCTCTCGGCGGCCTCACCCCCGAAGCCAGGGCTCCCCGGCCCCTTGGCCTCACCGCCGAGGCCGGGGTTCCCCTGCCCCACGTAGTGCTCTCCGCGACGCCCCTCAGCCGCTCTCGCGACGCCCCTCACACTCGCCCCAGGCCCGGTCGCTGGGCACCGGCCCATCCCGCCCGCGACGTTCGGGCGCCGAGCCACTCTCCTCTAACCATCCCCTGGCGCGAAGCGCGGACAGTACCCTCCCGAGCATCCTCCGGCCGTGGGGACAGCGCGGGTGGGCGGCGGGGTTGAGTAGGGATGACTTTGCCTGGTTTGGGCTGAAATTCGCCGGGCAACCTTCCGGGGACTTGTGAGATAACTTTTGGAGTTTGGGAGGGAAACGTCAGTCTAGAAGGATGCGCCTCTGGCTGAGCTCGAGTTGGGCTCCCGGTGCCAGGTGTTTGTCGGACTCGCGCCCCGGGACTCTAGGCGGTTGGGTCAGGGGCAGCGCCGGTGGCTCGCCCTGGGGGGGTGAAGTGGGGTGGGAGGGCGCGCGCTGCCTGTCCTGGGGGTGTGGACCGGAGAGCGGGGCTCCAGTTCTTCCCGTGAGCGAGGCGGCCGGGGTGCTTTGCGGGCAGGACGGGGTCCAAGGACCTCTCCTCCCTTTATTTGGAGATAGCGTTCTCGCTTTTTCTACCTGGATAGTGGTTGTGCTACATCCTAGTGTGAATCGCCAGGGGGAGAGCGAGTAAGCGAATTGAATAGATTTTGCGCGTTGAGACGATACGTAGCTTTAAGGGCTGAGCTGAAATTCGCGCCGCCCCACCCCCGCCCCCAGTGTTGGGGCAGCACAGGTAATTAGTTACAAGTTCCCGTTTAAGACTGTTGATTTTTTTTTTTTAGAGGTTGTAATGCACTTGTCAGTGATTATAAAGTGTGATTACAGTTTGGAACTAGCTTCTACTTTGAAGAATTAGGAGATTATCATTTATGACTTACCTATAGGGTGACTTGAGGATAGACTTCTCTAAAAGTATTCGAATTTGTTAGTAGGGGGAAACTGAGGCAGGGAAAGTGAGTATTTCCTTATGATCATATGATTTACGAAATTATTAGTTATGGTTATCTTTTCAAAAACAACTGCAGATGCTGTTGCGTTTTTAATGCTCGCAGAGCTATTCATATTTCTGTTTTGGGGTAAGAGTGTTATAAGATGTATTACATTTATGGAGTACAACTTCCTGTGACAAGCAGTTGAATTATAGCAATAGTTCATAGACTCATATTTAGTTTTTTTTCAATATTGGTGCTTGAGAATGTTCTTCAGTAATGACAGTTTTACTCTTGGCATTCTTTTTTCTAATTATTCATTAAATAATGCATTTTCAGGGATGAATATTCTTTCACTATGTTTGTGGGTTTGTATATTTAATGTGAGGAATGTGAAAACAGCTTTTGGAAATGAGTCCAATGGGGATTTTGTAAAAGGGGTTTATGAGCACTCGATGCCTTGTGTTTGACTCTATCTTTATCCGTGTTCTTCAAAAGAGTTGGTTAAGATTTTTTCCAGAAATTAGTCAAACACCACTGAAAGTGGCTTTGACGTTTCTGAGTAAACTTCATGTATATATTATGTAACCTTATAAGCTTCTAAGGGTGTATACCTGTTTCCTCCAGAGAACCTGATTTGTTTTGAAATTGATAGTTTTGGGGAAAAAAGATTAGTATAACTGAATTACATTATTTATGTGTGAGGATGCTTTAAAGTTAATTATGTCCTGTGTACAAAAACCTTGTAGTCATTCTAAAAGAGATGGTTTTTCTTATGAGGCAGTTGGTCAGTCATTTTGACTTAGGCTTCAATCAACACATCTTTATTCAGTACCTGTGCTCATGGAAGTTCATTTCAACCTACTGCTATCTGTGTTGGTTTCTGGGACTTTAACACTTCCCATCAGTAGTTTATTCCTGAAAATTTCAAGGTTATAGCTAAGAAAATCGATATGAATGTAGAACAAGTAGTCCTTCTATTAGTGGCAAATTCAGGAGTCAATATTTCGGTCATGATTCTCTAAACAAAATTTGGATGTAATTGTGAATCATTTCTGACATGTGATATTAACTTTGTGCATCTTTTGTTATTATATGAAGCTATATATTTTTATGAGAGATTATTTTTCGCTCAGATAACATGCTGCTTAGGCTTGAGGGAAAAAGTGAATTACTGTTATAAATTGAAATCAGTCCGTGCTCTGGAGAGTGGGTATTTTTTAATGCTAAGTAACTTTACTTCTGTGACTGAGTAGTTTATGCTATAACTAGATATTAATTGATCATTTCAAGTGCTTTCTTTTAAAAAAATGTTTCAGAAATCTCTCTGAGCTTAAAAATAACAAGGCTTATAATGGTCAGCTATAAGCCAGATGTAACTCATTTTCTTGTGCGTTTGTTCCTTTTTAGCTGCTTGCCTGTTCCTTCCAGATGCTTCCTATCACCCCTCTTCCTGCCCCTGTTCCTTTTGCTGTTGGTGTCTGTTTCCGCATCAGTGAAATAGGGTAATCCTGCACTGCCTCACTGAGAAATAATTGATGATAGTAAAGTGCCTTGAAAAGGCTGAGTAATTGCCAGATTTTTTTGAATGAAAATGATATAGTCCTTTGTTCCGTTTAAGGAGGATCTAAATCTCAATTTTAGCTCGAGCTCATGCAGGTGGGAAAGAGAGGAAGGGAGGAGGAAAACTTCACTTCAGTATTTTACTGACCCTCTGTTTGGCTTAATAGAATCCAGTGTTGGAATTTTAGTAACTGGATCACTGGAGGATGCAAAGGATCTTCTGCTATTTGAGTTATTAGTCACCTCTAGCTCTTTTTGCCAGGTTACTCAGCTGCTTTTTTTCCCCTTCATGCCTACTCTCATTCCAATTGTGAATGGAAATCTGAGGTCATCTTCTCTATTAGCTCACCTCCCTGAGAGTCTCATTGTCTCCTCATAGTAATATTCCTGTTTTTTTAGGTTATGTAAAACATGAACAGAGTGAGCTCTGCCTGCCATCAGCCTTAGAGCTGTGAGGCTATAGTATGAATATTGGTGTGGCTTTGCTAAACGTTTTGTAGTTTGGAGTGGGCAAGTACCTTTAAGAACTTAAGGAGTATTATTAATGTCCGAAAATTACTACATAACATCTTAGAATTTTAAGTGATGGTTGATTTCAGGAACCAAAAGTATGGCAATTTTGAAAATGGCAAATGTTGGTCATTTTGAAAGAAAAACCCTTCCTTGATTTGGGATCTTAATCTTTATGATTTTTTTTTGTTTTGGGGAAATAAATGAGAGAAACCATTACTCTTTATCTTAGCTTGAAATAAGTTGGTATAATTTAGTGGTAAGTTTTCCAGGCTCTAACTAGTTTGGACTTTGGTTACTCTAAGCATAGAAATGCTTTTACTGTAGTGATACCATCTTATTTTTTAAGAGATAGCAGAGGTGGCCATTCTAAAAGTAGGATAACTTCAGAAACAAACCATAAAAGATTTGAAATATGCATATGTTGTTTGGTGTTAATGAATAAGTCATTTTTTGCATATTTTGTCTTTATGTTGTCTAATGTAAGTAAACTGTGGCCACCTTAGAAATAATAATACCAGTGATTTTTATGCTAAGTGATTTCTACTAAGCATATATCCTTAAACCTTTCTCTTACTGTCACATTTGGGTCATGTGATGGAAAGGTTTTAACATAAGAAACGAGAATATCTTATTGTGTGAACAGTGAAGGATTTGAGGCTCCTATAAGCAGTTTATATGATGGTGCTTTTCGACTTAATTTCATACTCCTCTCACCTAGACTAGATGAATTCCTTGTTTAACCAAGGAGTTAAACAGAAAAAAAAAAAAAAAAGGAATAAGGGTTATGAGTAAAGAAGAGCTGGGAAACATTGGAAGGTAGAGAGCATTTGACTACCTACTACTTGTGACCTGTGTTTATGGCTGTGGCTCTGCCGCTTCCTAAGTTTATAGGAGCAAATTGTTCTAAGAGCGGAAAGAGAGTGCCCACCTTTTGTGATAACATTGTAAACTTCACAAGGGACAGATATATTGCAATTCTAGGGCATATCTTGAGGATGCTTTCTTTTCTCAGGGGAAAGTTGGTGGGACTCTGTTTGCATCTTGTCTTTAGAAGACATATTTGATTTTTCTTGACCTTTCTTTCTCTTAAGGATTGACTGGTGCTGAATTCCAGACAAACAGATCTGTACCTTGTAGCACAAATTTCTTTTAGTTTTAAATTAAGCAGTAAGTGAATCACGTGTTTCTTCAGTCCTCTTGTAAACTTATGTCCTTTGCTGTGAAACTGCCTTTTTTTTTCTTTTGCAAGATTTTCAGTATTATTTAGAGTATTAATTTAGTAGAGTTTTGTAAATCTGTTCAAATGAACTAGATTGTCTTTGATGGTTATTAAAAGAATTTAAATTAGAACTCAGTAGTGCTGAATATATTTATGTATTGCTTGGTTTTAGATTAGAAACTCTGATTTGAGATTTTTTTTGTGTTGAGATTTTGAGAGATTATGGAAATATTTAAATCGGTAATTTACTGACACCTGCCTCATGTTTGAAGTATTGTCAGGGATGTTTAGTTTTCTGGTCACTTCAGAGTGTGGTTTATTGCATGCTTTTCTGTAATCTGTTGTCTAGCAGGGATTGTTGTTGTCATCATTTCCATTATTTCTTGTAGGGCCAGTGTTAGAAACCATAAATCTAGACTGCTGTGATAATAGGAACAGGCTGTAACCTGACCCAGTTCTTTTGTCAAAATGTCTCACTGAGAGCTGCCTGTAGTAAATTGACATGCCCTGCTATTAACTTCAGTCCGCTGCAAATGTCAGTGGGCAGCAGGTCTTTGGGCAATTAGCCTGTGGCTGTGCTTTAAAACCTTAGGAATTTACAACTATAAACTGAGATTTTTGGTAAGCCTTGACTTGTCTTTCATTTATCTGTTTTCTGACACACATAGCTTTCATATAAATTGTTTTAAGATTGTAAAAGATTATTTTAACTTGAGATTATAATTTTTCTTCCATCTTTTTAGGGCTGCACCCGTGGCATATGGAGGTTCCCAGGCTAGGGGTCTAGTTGGAGCTGTAGCTGCTGGCCTACACCACAGCCACAGCAACGCCAGAGCCAAGCGGAGTCTGTGACCTACATCACAGCTCACAGCAGCGCTGGATCCTTAACTCACTGAGCAAGGCCAGGGATCGAACCTGCGTCCTCATGGATGCTAGTCAGATTCATTTCCACTGAGCCACGACAGGAACTCCGGAGACTATACTTTTTTAGATAAATTAAAAATTCTTGAAAATCGTTGTTTCCTTTTTGGGTTTGCTTTGATGCAAAAAAAACTTAACTTCTAATTTGTTGGAGGTAGAGACTTTACTAAAGCGTAATTAAAATTACTCCTCCAGAAGGCTTGATTTGATAAAGCCTTACTACTAAAAAATGTTCATTCTGGAGTTCCTGCTGTGGCAGAGCAGAAATGAATCTGACTAGTATCTGTGAGGGTGAGGGTTCAGTCCCTCAACTTGCTCAGTGGGTTAAGGATCCAGCATTGCAGACGAGGCTTGGATCCCACCTTGCTGTGGCTGTGGTGTAGGCCGGCAGCTGTAGCTCCAATTTGACCCCTAGCCTGATACGTTCCATATGCCGAGGGAGGCCCTAAAAGAGCAAAACAGAAAAGCTCAATTTTTGTTTTGCTTTTTTTTTGGCTTCCTGAGACATGGGAAGTTCTGGGGCTAGGAGTCAAACCCACGCCACAGCAGTGACACCACTGGATCCCTAACCCTCTTTGCCACCAGGGAACTCTAAAATGTTCATTCTTTTTTTTTAAATTAGAGTATAGTTGATTTACAATGTTGTGCCAATTTCTGTTGTACAGCACAGTGACTTAGTACATATATATAAATTCTTTTTTACTTAATTAAATTTAATTAATTAATTTGTTTATTCATGGAGCTCCTGGGCAACGGATCAGACCCAAGCAGCAGTTGTGACTTAGGCTGCCAGATCCCTAATGCACTGTGTTGGGACAGTTCCACCTGTGTTCCAGTACTCCAGAGCACTGATCCCGTTTGCCACATTGGGAACTCCTACATTCTTTTAAAGTATTATTTTCCATCATGGCCTATCCCAGGAGTTTGGATATAGTAATATGACGTTGTTGTTTACAAAATGTTCATTCTTAATATTGATTATTCACAGTTCAACGATGCGTAGTTATGCTGTGAGCCACACGGGAAATCCTATCATTCACAATTCAGAGATTTATTTTATCTTTTTTTTTGATCTTTTTAGGGCCGCACCAGAGGCATATGGAGGTTTCCAGGCTAGGGGTCCAGTTGGAGCTGTAGTAGCTGGCCTATGCCAGAGCCACAGCAACTCCAGATCTGAGCTGCATCTGTGACCTACACCACAGCTCACGGCAACGCCAGATACTTAACCCACTGAGTGAGGCCAGGGATCGAACCCGTGTCCTCATGGATGCTAGTTGGGTTCATTAACTGCTGAGCCACAACGGGAACTCCCAGTGATATATATATATATATATATATATATATTTTTGGTCTTTTTGCCTTATCTAGGGCCGCACCTGCGGCATATGGAGGTTCCCAGGCTAGGGGTCTAGCAGGAGCTGTAGCTGCCGGCCTTTGCCACAGCCATAGCAATGCGGGATCCGAGTCGCGTCTGCAACCGACACCACAGCTCACGGCAACGCCGGATCCTTAACCCACCGAGCAAGGCCAGGGATCGAATTATCAACCTCATGGTTCCTAGTTGGATTCGTTAACCACTGAGCCACGATGGGAACTCCAATATTTTATTTTTAAATGTAATTGCAGCATTAAAATTTAGGTTTTTTTTCTGATTACTTTTACAAATATATCGGAAAATGGGAAATTTGATTACTAAATAAATTAATTAGGTGCTTGTGAAGTCTTAAAGTGATGAATCATGTCCAATTCAACAAGTTATGTATAGCTATGCAATGTATATGCAACATTTGTTTCCATCCATGTTCCAGGACCCTCAAGTCCCTTATATAAATGGCTTAGTACAGTAGGCCCTCTGTATCCATGGCTTCCACATCCAACTGTATATACATGAACTTTTAAAAAACTGTATTAAGGTAATCATCTTACCAGGAGCAAATTTTTAGTTAAAAGAACCAGCTTCTCTTTGTCAAAGGAAAACATATAGCTATAATGTATTTCATTTAAGTCAGTAAGTGTTTTTGCATTTAGGTATAAATGTGAAATACTTCTTGAAATCGAAGTAATAAACTGTTTTAAGTCAAAATGAGAAACTTAGAGCTGTTGTTTTATCACCTTTATCAGTCAGTTAACTCAGACTTGACCATCATCCTCTTGCATCATCCCATTGTCTGGGCAATAAAGAAGAACGTTTTTGTTTTTGGCCACACCTGTGGCATATGGAAGTTCTGGGCCAGCGCTTGAATCCCAAGTCTCAGCTGTGACCTCTGCTGCAGTTGCAGCAACATCGGATCCTTAACCTATTGCACCACAGTGGGAACCCCAAGAAGAACTTCTTTGTTTTTCAAGTTTGAAAACAGTGTCTTTATACAAGATAGACTAAAAAAGAAAAAAAATTCTGCTTGTGCTACTTCTTTAATAGTCTCTGGTGAATTATATGTGCGTATAACTTCTGTTACTTATTTCAATCTTTTCTTTAAAACTGCTAGCAAAAATATTGTAAACCTCTTTTAGTCTTGTAACTTCTTATACTATTGATTCTGCCTAGGGGGATATAATGAAATATTTTTGCTATTCAATTATTTTGTGTGTAGGGACTGTGTCTTTTCCCCCTTTTTTGTGAATATTGGTTTTAACACGTTGAGGTTCCACCTGTTATGAAATTGCAATTTATAAACTGAAATCGGGTACAGCATAGTATTCCATCTCCCTGGAAAAATACTTTTTTTTTTTTTTTTTGTCTTTTTGCCTTTATGTAGAGCCGCACCCGCGGCATATGGAGGTTCCCAGGCTAGGGGGCTAACAAGAGCTGTAGCTGCTGGCCTTCGCCACAGCCACAGTAACGTGGGATCCGAGCCGCGTCTGCAACCTTCACCATAGCTCACGGCAATGCTGGATCCTTAACCCGCTGAGCAAGGCCAGGGATCGAACCCGCAACCTCGTGGTTCTTAGTTGGATTCGTTAACCACTGAGCCACGAAGGGAACTCCCTCCCTGGAAAAATACTTTTAATAATAACACATTTATACTGAGACCTGTCTTTTTGAGGCTTCAAACATCCTGGAAATCAAATTCAGAGTGAAAAAAAATGAGTCTATTAGATGTTGGGAAAGGGGGAGATGTTGGGAGTGGGGGACTGTCTCAGATCGCGTAGAATTTGCTCCTTGGCCCACTGATCTAGACTTATGTGTAAACTACGAAGATTAGACTTTGCAGAAAGGAATGGAGAATAACTGTGACAACCAAAAGAAAATTTCAGCAGACTTTTTTTTTTTAAACCACGATGTCCTATGACTGTATGGGTTAGGTATAAGTATACTGTGGCATAATAGAGTTACTCATTTAGCAAATGTTTGGGGGGGTCCCACTCTGTGATAGACATGGTAGACACTGCAGAATACAAAGATGAACCAGATGTGATGGTGCCCTCCAAAGCTTTCTAGTAGGGACATGTAAGGCATGTACACAAGCAGTACAGAAGCAATTTTAGCATCATGGTTTAGCATTCATGAACCAAGGTTTAAGTCTAGCTGAGTGATAATTTGTAGGTTTTTGAGCTTTAATATCTTTAACTTTCAAAAGGACATTTAGGAGTTCCCACCATGGCTCTGCGGTTAATGAACCTGACTAGTATCCACAAGGATGCGGGTTTGACCCCAGGCGTCGCTTAGAAGGTTGTGGATCTGGTGTGCCGTGAGCTGTGGTGTAGGTTGCAGAGGCGGCTCAGATCTTGAGTTGCTGTGACTGGTGTAGGCCTGTGGCTACAGCTCTGATTTGACCCCTTAGCCTGGGAACCTCCATATGCTGTGGGTAAGGCCCTAAAAAAAAAAAGCCAAGTGGGCATTTATAACAGTATTAATGCTATGGGCTTGTAATAGGCTTTAGATAAGAAAAATGAATATAAAGGCCTTGGTGTAGGGTACCAGACATTTAGCGAGAGCTCAGTAAGTGACAACTCTTACCTTTTTTTTTTCTTTTTTCTTTTTAGGGCTGCACCTGCAGCGTATGGAAGTTCCTGGGCTAGGGGTCTAATCAGAGCTGCAGCTGTGAGCCCATACCATACCAGTATAAAACCACAGCCACGCCAGATCTGAGCTGCATCTGTGACCTACATTGCAGCTTGTCCAACACTGGATCCTTAACCCACTGAGCAAGGCCAGAGATTGAACCCACATCCTCCTGGTTACCAGTCAGGTTCATTTCTGATGAACCACAATGGGAATCCCTGATTTTTAAAAACAGGTATTGTTTGTGATGCTTGTGAGGTATTCAGACTGATGTTCAATTGGCTAGACTAAAATTTTGGAGAGAGATAGGGACTAGAGATTCTGATAGAGGAATCATCCACATGGGGGGGGGGGGGATGTTGCTTGAGCCCTGGAGTAGAATGAGATTTTAGACTGTAAAATTTGTAGAATCTAGAGGAAGAGACTGAGTGACTAGAGAAGATCAATGGCTAGGCAAGAAGGAGGAAGTAGACACAGAGGGATAAAAGAGATAGATTTGTCTCTATCTTTTTATCCATTATTCTCATGTGTTACAACCAGGGAATAACACATGAGGCTCAGACTGGAGAGGTGTCTGGGATGAGGGTTGACTGATCTATCACAGAGGGTTCTTGAAGTATCAAGGAGAAGTAGGACTGAAACACTGAAATAAGGGGTTTGATATCTAGGAGGTAATTGGGTCTTTGGAAAGCAAAGAGGCAAAGAGGAGAAGAGGGAAGGTAGAGGTGGGATTGCAGAAAGTGAGGTAGCCCAGGAACTCTTTGTATTATGGGTATTATCATTATATTTATTACCAAAACCCCGCTCATCAGGAAAAGGTTAGTCTGGTAAATATATAATATAGTTAAGGATTTTTCTACACTGATAAAATTTTGATATCTCAATTTAAGGTCACTTTAGTCTTTCAGTAAAGGTGGATTTTAATATCTGTAAATGGGAGGTTGAGTGAACAAGTGTAATAGTGAATGCTTAAGTTTGGACGTTATTCCCACCTATGGGACTTGCGTCAACCTTGCTGTTGATGAGGCAACAGATTTGTTTATTTCAGCTTAGCATCTGTATTTTGTTTATTTTTATACTCTGGTTGAGATTCTGTAATTCTATCCATTTTATAACATCTGTCTATAATGGCCTAAAGTTGAAAAGGGCCCTGGGAAATTTCTTGCTAGTCAGACTTGTTTAGTTCCTGCCCTTGTCAAAATATTACCCCTTATTAACTCTTCAGGTAGTAGTCTCTAATTAGAGACTCAAGATACGTTACCTCATCTATAAGACAAAGCACAATGGAAAGGCAAAAAGAACAAAAAAACAAATAATGAAAGATCTCTGTAACCTTAGAATTATAGACTCATTAACTTGCTAAATAGTTCTTTAAAACTGTCTTTTTCAAAAAACTTGTAAAATTTTCTCCAGAATCAGATAAGAGCAATAGGAGTTTTACATTTAATAATTCTACTATTAATCACTGTTTTACATTGTTTAATTGTATTGAGGAAAATGGTTTAAAACAATGCAAGACTTTCAAAGCATTTGTTGATATCTTATCAGCTCTTAATTCTATCATAAGATACAATCTGCAAAACAAATGGTTTTGTAAAAGATCCTAGGCTATCTATCCTTGTGCAAAGCCTGCTGGATACAACTGCTAGATTTAGTGTGTAATTGTTCTTTTGGAAAGGGAAATGTCAGACACCATAACCTAGTACTTTTTTTTGGGGGGGGGGTGGGCATATATTTGAATTTTTGATTTTTTTATGCAGCTGAATTACTCCTTACATGCATTTAATGAAACAACTTCTCTTAGTGCTGGCAAAAATAAAACAAAGCTTTTAATTTTTTTTTTTCCTTATGAAAATTTTCTGTCCATGTAACACGAAGAACTACTTTGGGGGTCTTATTTTTCTTAAAGTGCTGAGTCAGTTCAAAGTATATTGAGAGTAAAGTTAAGCTTTTCTGCAGTTTACAGACCTCTGTGAAAGTGAGGTGCATCTTTATTTCTAAAAGAAAGTCAGGCTTTTAATATATTCCAGAAAGATAACAGCTCTGCTGTCTGCATATCTGCTATATAAGTCATATAGTTATGTTCTTAACTCTGCAGTGTATCTTTATTTGAGGCATTATGAGGATTCAACTATGAATTGTACTTTCCAGCATTTATCAACACATCATGGTGTATTCCTTTAACTTGTATAATCTATTTCCTTCTATTGTGACTGAAAGACAGGTGAATTACAGTATAAGAGGGACAATAGAACTTTTATATTTTCTCAAGTTATAGTCAAAGATACTTCCTGTTTAAATTAGCCAGTATTCCTTTAGATCTGAATCTGTACACATTTCTCCTAGTATTCAATCCTAATAAGGTGTCTATCTTTCCTGTTCAATTCGTATGTACTTTTATATTGAAATGAGACTTATGTAGACCAGAAAGAAATTAATCATTCCAGTTGAATACTAATTTTTTTCCAACTAGTACTGTTTTTGGCCGCCCCATTGCATAGGGAGTTCCCAGGCCAGGGATCAGATCCGAGTTGCAGCTCAGGATCCGTTAACCCACTGTGCTGGGCAGGGGATGGAAGCTATGTCCCAGTGCTCCAGAGATGCTGCTGATCCCACTGTGCCACAGCAGGAACTCCCAAGTATATAGAAAATGGTGGAAAGTATTGATGAGATCAAACATTATAAAAAATAATGATAAATACAGTGATAAACTTTACAATTACCCCAAATCCTAGTAAATGAATTTTCATCTTTTTTTTTTTTTTGATCTTTTGTCCTTTTATGGCCGTACCCGCGGCATATGGAGGTTCCCAGGCTAGGGATCTAATTGGAGCTGTAGCCACCGGCCAACGCCACGGCCACAGCAACGTGGGATCTGAGCCGCGTCTGCAACCTACACCACAGCTCACGGCAACGCCGGATCCTTAACCCACTGAGTAAGGCCAGGGATCGAACCTGCAACCTCATGGTTCCTAGTTGGACTCGTTAACCACTGTGCCACGATGGGAACTCCTTAACACACTGAGTAAGGCCAGGAATCAAACCCGCCACCTCATGGTTCCTAGTTGGATTTGCTTCTGCTGCGCCACGACGGGAACTCCCTCATCTACTTCTTAGATTGCAGAATAAGCAATAACTTTTGTTCTGTTTTGAATACTAATCTTGAGACTAGTGGAGTTTTCTATAAGGCATGAACTATTAAAAGGCATTTATTGTTGTCCACTTTTCATTTTAGCTAAAAATATTAGCTTTATGAATTTATATTAGGGGCAGAATTTCGTTTGAAGATTATTGATATATGGAATTGGTAAAATGTACATTTAAGAGTGGTTCAAATGTGTATTGTATATGGATTTACATATATGTTGTTTTTTTTTGTCTTTTTGCCTTATCTAGGGCCACACCTGTGGCATATGGAAGTTCCCAGGCTAGGGGTCTAACGGGAGCCGTAGCTGCCGGCCTTTGCCACAGCCACAGCAACGCGGGATCCTAGCCGCGTCTGCAACCTACACCGTGGCTCACGGCAACGCCGGATCCTTAACCCACTGAGCAAGGCCAGGGATC
>PVHT020000195.1:1819759-1888912 GCA_004024745.2 Catagonus wagneri
GAATCCTTACCTACTGAATAAGGCCAGGGATCGAACCTGCATCCTCAGGATACTAGTCAGGTTCATTACCGATGTGTGATGGTGGGAACTTCCTATACTCTAATTTTTTGAGGAGGGGTGATGAATGTGTAAAAAAGAAGAAAATAACCATTATAGTTTCTAGGAGTCCACAAAGGTCGCTTTGGTTTACAAAGGACCAAAAGCTATTTTCAATACTCACCAACCCTAAAGGAAATAATGTATTCATGAATAAATACCTGAAAGTCATCCATTTTGGGGTGACATCAAGTTTCTTTTGGCTTTAGCTAGAATATGTAGGTTTTCTGATAATATGAGTTGGTAGATGATGGCTGGTTTGTTTAGTAATTATATGTCTGGGTATTACTAACATATATAGCTGCTTAATGTAAGTGACTTAAACTTAGCATTTCTTTCTTTAAACAACACCTTTTTTATTTTTTATTTCTTGAGCCGCACCCACAGCATATGGAAGTTCCCAGGCTAGGGACTGAATCGGAGCTACAGCTGCTGGCCTATGCTACAGCCATAGCAACTCGGGATCTGAGCCGCGTCTGTGACTTACGCCACAGCTCATGGCAACACCGGATCCTTAACCCACTGAGTGAAGTCAGGGATTGAACCCGCATCCTCATGGATACCAGTCAGGCTCGTTACTGCTGAGACACGAAGGGAACTCCAAAACAACACCCTTTTATCTATACTTTGGAAGAGAATAAGTAGTAAGGCTTAGGAATCAAAGTAGGAATATAGTTTCATTTACAGCATAATTAATGTTGTGTTAATGGTAAATCTCACTTATATTGGGGAGTTTCAGTGAGGACAGATGGGGTGGGATAGAAAACAGTCCTTGAGCTTCCAGTTGTTCAGGATACTCTGCTAGGTGCTGCACCTACACTATCTCATTTAATTTCATGACAACATTGCAAAGCATAGATGCTATTAGCCTTAAATTACATATGGGAAAAACCAAGACTCCGGGAGATGAAATAATTTGTAGTGACTTGAAACTCTAGAAAATAGGAGTTCCCATCGTGGCGCAGTGGTTAACGAATCTGACTAGGAACCATGAGGTTGTGGGTTTGATCCCTGGCTTGCTCAGTGGGTTAATTTGGTGTTGCCGTCAACTGTGGTGTAGGTTGCAGACGCGGCTCGGATCAGGCATTGCTGTGGCTGTGGCTGTGGCCAGCAGCCACAGCTCCAATTAGACCCCTAGCCTGGGAACTTCCATATGCCAAGAATGCGGTCCTAAAAAACAAAAACAAAACAAAAAAAAAACCACTAGAAAATAACATTTTTGTGTAATTGTTATGGCTTACCAGTAACCATCGAGGTAAACATATTATTTGTTAAAACTTAGGTGATAGGCCAGTGTTGCATATAGAGAGCTTCGTAGTAATATAACAACTCAGAGATTATTTTAAAAAACTATCAGAGTACATCCCCCCCATGAAAATAACTTTATCTGATTATTTAATATATACCACTGTGAAGAATTCAAATCATACATAAAAATATAAGGAAGAAACTAAAGGTACCTAAAATCTCTCCACCCTGTGATACAAAAAAGGAGGATCACCAAAATATTTTTGCATTACTTTATGCAAGGTTATGCAAAATTTTATACAAATAGAATTATATCAAGTAAAATGTATTTATAATGCCCCCCGCCACACCATCATCTTTACCCTCCCAGGTGAGCCTTATTAACAACCTAGTATAGGAGTTCCCATTGTGGCTCAGTGGGTTATGAACTTGATTAGTATCCATGAGGATGTGGGTTCGACCCCTGGCCTTGCTTAGTGGGTTAAGGATCCAGCCTTGCTGTGAGCTTTGGGATAGATAGGTTGCACACACAGCTCTGATCTGGCATTGCTGTGGCTGTGGTGTAGGCTGGCAACTGCAGCTCCTATTCAACCCCTAGCCTGAGAACTTCCGTATGCCACAGGTGCAGCCCTAAAAAGCAAGAAAAAAAGAAACAGCCTAGTTTATGTCCTATGTTTCTCTCTGCACTATTAATCGTCTACTCAAATAATTCTATAGAGACTTATATGCTTACAGTGAAATTTTGGTTTTCATTTTTTTATTTATGATTTGAATTCTTCACAGTGGTATGTTTCCTTTTCAGTTATCATAGTCATCAGCGCCACTTAGCAGACATATCCTCTTGGGAAGTCCAAAGTCATCCAATAAAGACTTCAACATATAAAAAGAACCTAAACTCTTTAGGAAATGAGTAGGTGATTCAATAAGCCTTCCCTTTCTATGGTGTTAAAGTTCAGTGAGTTGTTAGAAGATGTTATCAAAAGTGAGACGGTGTTCACCGTGGTAATTTAAAAATCATTTACTTTAATCATTCTTCACTATAAACAACCGGGGAACTTCCATATACCTCAGGTGCCACTGTTAAAAAAAAGATTGTGTTCTCAGTGTTCTTTGTATATACTAGATATAGATATTTTATCAGATATGTGTTTTGCAAGTATTTTCTCTGATTCTGTAGCTTATCTTTTTTTCTTAACAGTGGCATTTCAAGAGCAGTTGTTAGTTTTGATAAGGTGCAGTTTATCAGTTTTTTCTTTTATGCATTGCGCTTTTTTGTGTCATATCTAATAAATCATTCCCTAACTCAAAGTCACAAGAGCTCTGTGTTCTCCTCTAGAAATTTTATAGTTTTAGGCTTTACATTTAGATTTATGATCTGTCTTGGAGTTCCTGTCGTGGCTCAGTGGTTAACGAATCTGACTAGGAACCATGAGGTTGCGGGTTCGATCCCTGGCCTTGCTCAGTGGGTTAAGGATCCGGTGTTGCCGTGAGCTGTGGTGTAGGTGCGGCTCGGATCCCGCATTGCTGTGGCTGTGGCGAAGGCCGGCAGCTACAGCTTCTGTTAGACCCCTAGCCTGGGAACCTCCATATGCCGCGGGTGCGGCCCTAGATACGGCAAAAAGACAAAAAAAATGGATTTACGATCTGTCTCAAGGTAATTTTTGTCTATTGTGAAGTAAGTGTTGTTTTTATTTTTTTTTTTAGTGTGCCAGTACCATTTGTTGAAACAATAAACAGAAAACCAAAATTATCCTTTTTCCACTGAATTACCTTGGCACTTTGTTGAAAATCTATTAACCATGTATTATGTGGGCCTTTCAGGACTGTGTTCTCTTCCATTGTTCTATATGGCTGCCCTTACGCCAATACTACTCCATCTTGTTTAAACAGCGCCTTTGGATAAACAGAAAATTTAATCATGATTAAATCCAGTTTAATATTTTCTGTTATTGTCAGTGCATTTTTATGCTTATTTAAGATATCTTTGGAGTTCCTGTTGTGGCTCAGTGATTAACGAATCTGACTAGGATTCATGAGGATGCAGGTTCGATCCCTGGCCTTGCTTAGTGGGTTAAGGATCCGGTGTTGCCGTGAGCTGTGGTGTAGGTCACAGACATGGCTCGGATCTGGCATTACTGTGGCTGTGGCGTAGGTCAGCAGCTGTAGCTCCATTTCGACCCCTAGCCTGGGAACCTCCATATGCCACGGATGCAGCCCTAAAAAGCAAAAAAAAAAAAAAAAGATATCTTCAAACTTGTGAACATGGTACATAGATTTATTTATTTAGATCTTCAGAAATTTGGTTTTAATTATTTCTAACATATATTTTTAACTTCTACTTTTTTTCTGTCTTTTTAGGGCTGCACCCGTGGCATATGGAGGTTCCCAGTTTAGGGGTCGAATTGGCCTATACCACAGGCACAGCAGTGTGGGATCTGAGCCACATTCACAACCTATGCCACAGCTTGTGGCAGTGCCGGATCCTTTAACCCACTGAGTGAGGCCAGGGGTTGAACCTGCATCCTCATGTGTATTAGTCATGTTCTTAACAACTAATACCAGTTAGGTGGCTGTGGCGTTAGACCAGGCAGGAGCTATTGAGCGTGTAAACCAGATAATGGCAGGGGAAAGGAAAATGAGAGAGCACATATTGGCCATTGATTGAATGTGTGAGTGAAATAAGAGAAACTCACACAATAGATCATACCAAGTACCTCGAAAAGTTGTGGTGTTAGTAAGAGAAACAAAAATGTTAGAAGGAGCAAATTTTGGGAAGGTGATAATTGAGTGTAAGTCTATTGAGTCAGAGATGCAGAAGATGTTCTGGGTGGATTAAAGAATGTATTCTCCATAGGCTGCCTTTAAATAACAAATTACCCTCGCTTACATACATCTTCACGTTCTGAGTACAGACACAGAGCAGTGAGAGGTAGATATCCTTTTGCCATATTGAGTATTTCCATGTACGTACTTTTTTTTTTTCCTTTTTCTTTTTAGGGTTGCACTTGTGGCATATGGAAGTTCCTAGGCTAGGGGTCCAATTGGAGCTGTCACTGCCGGCCTACACCACAGGCCCAGCAATGCTGGATCTGAACCGCATCTTGAACCTACACTGCCCCTTGTGGCTATCCTTAACCCACGGAGTGAGGTCAAGGATCAAACCGCATCCTCATGGATACTAGTTAGATTCTTAACCCTCTGAGCCACAATGGGAACTCAATCCATGTACATACCTTTTTTGTAGTACTTATGTTGTATTTTGTTCATGTGCCTATTTCTGACTAGGCGGAACTTTTAGAGATCAAGGTCAGTGTATTTTTTATCTTTGTTGTGGAGTACCTGGCATATTGAGGACATACAGAAAAAGTTTGAAATAATGAATCATTTAGTAGCTCAAAATACATGGGCCTTCTAGCAATTATCTTATTAGAAGACGACTCTTTCACTTCTCACAGGTTTCATCAACATAGTCATGGTTCTTCCACTTCTTGGTAACATGGGCTTAAGTGCGCTTTTGGGATAGGCCTTAGTTTGAATCTCAACTCTACCAACTTACTCTCTGCTCTTTTTTTTTATTAATTTAACCATAAAGTTCACCATTTTAAAGTATACAATTCATTAGTTTATAGTGCATTCATAAAGGTCTGCAACCATCACCACCGTCTTAATTCTAGAACATTTCATGACCTTAAAAAAGAACTCTCTTACTCTTACCCATACCCATTAGCAGTCATGCTCCAGTCCCTCTTCCCCCAGCCCCTGGCAACTGCTAATTTGTTCAACTTATTTTTATTCAAGGGGAAGAGATTTAAATGATCCAGCTCTATAGCTGGTTTTTTAACCTTTATTTTTTTTTTCTTCTAATTTTAGTGAGATATAATTGGCATACAGCACTGTATAAGTTTAAGGCATACAACATAATGATTTTTTTTTTTTTTGGCTGCACCTGTGGAATTCGGAAGTTCCTAGGCCAGGAGTCAGCCCTGAGCCACAGCAGTGACAATGCCAGATCTTTAATGCCTAGGCCACCAGGGAACTCCCAGCATAATAATTTGATGTACATACGTCAAGAAATGATTATCACAGTAAGTTTAGTGAACATGCATTATCTCATATAGGTACAAAATTAAAGAAATAGAAAAAAAAATTTTTTTTTTTGTGGTGAGAACTCTGGGATTTACTTTAACAACTTTGCTATATAACAAATAGGCAGTGTTGATTATATTTATTATGTGGTACATTACATTCCCAGCATTTATGTATCTTACTTGTACCTTTTGACTGTTTTCAGCCAATCACCCCCCCCCCTCCGCCCCTAGTAACCACAAATCTGATTGATCTCTCTCTCTTTTATTTTCCTGTTTTGGCCACCCTGGAGCATATGGAGTTCCTGGGCCAGGGATCAGACCTGGGTTGCCGAAGCTGCAGCAACGCTGGATCCTCTCACTGTGATGGGCTAGTATCAAACCTGTGTCCCAGTGCTTCAGAGATCCCACCAATCCCGTTGTACTACAGCAGGAGCTCCCTGATCTCTTTTTCTATGAGTTTGTTTCTTTTTCTTTTCTTTCTTTTTGCTTTTTAGGGCTGCACCTGGGGCATATGGAGGTTCCCAGGCTAGGGGTCTAATCGGAGCTGTTGCTGCTGGCCTACACCAGAGCCACAGAATGCCAGATCTTAGCTGTGTCTGCAGCCTACACCACAGCTCATGGCAACGCTGGATCGTTAACCCACTGAGCGATGCCAGGGATCGAACCCGCAACCTCATGGTTCCTAGTCAGATTCGTTTCCACTGCGCCATGGTGGGAACTTCTCTTTATTTTTAATGTATAATTGATCTACAATACTCTATTAGTTCCTGTTACATAACATAGTCATTCAGTATTTCTGTGCCTTTCAAAATGATCACCATAAGTGTAGTTATGATCTGTTATCATACAAAGATATTACATAATTATTGACTATATTCCCAACACTGTACATTTCATACCTCTTACTCATTTATTTTGCAACTAGAGGTTTGTACTTCTTAATCTCCTTCACCTATTTCTCTCTTCCTCCAATACCCTTCCCATCTGGCAGTAACCTGTTTGTTCTCTGTATCTGTGACTGTTTTTGTTTTATGATTGTTCATTTGTTTTTTAGATTCCACATATAAGTGAAATCTTACAGTATTTATCTTTTTCTGTCTGATTTACTTCACTTAGCATACTATCCTCTAGTTCCATCCATGTTGTTGCAAATCGTAAGATTTCATTCTTTTTTATGGCTAATACTCTACTGTATATGTACACCACATCTTCTTTATGCATTCATTTGCTCATGGACACTTAGGTTCCTTCCGTATGCTGACTATTACAAATAATGCTGCAATGAACATGGGGTGCATATATTTTTTTGAATTAGTGTTTTTCTATTCTTTAGATAAATACCTAGGAGTGGAATTGATGGATCATATGGTAGTTATATTTTTAATTTTTTTGAGGAATGTCTATACAGTTTTACATAGTGGCCTCACCAGTTTACATTTGCACCAATGGTGCATGATGATTCCTTTGTCTCCACATCCTCCCCAACACTTGCTATTTGTTGTCTTTTTGGTAATAGCCATTCTGACAGGTGTGAGGTGAAACCTCACTGAAGTTTTGATTTTGCATTTCCCTGGTTGTAAGTGATACTGAACATCTTTTCTTGTGCCTGTTGTCCATTTGTGTATCTTCTTTGGAAAAATGTCTATGCAGATCCTCGGCACTTTTTTAAATTGGGTTATTTGTTTTTTGATTTTGAGTTGTATGAGTTCCTTGTATATTTTGAGTACTAACCCCTCATTGGATATATTGTTTGCAGATACCTTTTACCATTTAGTAGGTGGCCTCGCCATTTTGTTAATAGTTTCCTTCACTGTGCAAATGTTCTTTAGTTTGATGTAATCCCATTATAACTGATTTCTAAAAATACTACCTTTTAGAAACGTGTTAGAAGGAGGCAGTAATTGATTTTTCTCCTTGTAGGAAAAAACACCAGAGAGGGATACCATGGGGCAAACAGTGAATGAAGGTAAGATTTACCTGTCTAAAGATGAACAATTTTAGTTATTCATTTGGAATGAGTATCTTCTGCTAGATGGTATGTTTTTAAAAAAAGCATTTTAAAAATAAATTTAGAAGATATTAGGTGCTTAGAATTGGAATTTTGGAGCTGAATAGCTATTGAAGGTAATTTTGTCTTCCCTTCTTAGTTTTATAAATGTGAAAGGTGACACTAAGGGAGGTTAACTGAACAGGTTATATAACAATCTGTGACAGCTAAGATCAGAGTCCAGTTTTTCTAATTGGTGGGTGATTAAAAATATTTCATTC
This sequence comes from Catagonus wagneri, assembly GCA_004024745.2. Classification (NCBI taxonomy): domain Eukaryota; kingdom Metazoa; phylum Chordata; class Mammalia; order Artiodactyla; family Tayassuidae; genus Catagonus; species Catagonus wagneri. The sequence continues at coordinate 1,827,460 of PVHT020000195.1, forward strand.
AGGAGTTCCCGTTATGGTGCAGCGACTAGTATTCATGATGATGTGGGTTCGATCTCTGGCCTTGCTCAGTGGGATGGGGATCCGGCGTTGCTGTGAGCTCTGGTGTAGGTCGCGGATGCGGCTTGGATCCTTTATGGTTGTGGCTGTGGCTCTGGCATAGGTGGCGGCTACAGCTCCGATTCGGCCCCTAGCCTGGGAACTTCCATATGCTGTGGGTGCAGCCCTAAAAAAAAAAAAAGTTTCATTCTGTCCTTCTCTAGTGAGAAGTCTGCTCACTGTCCCATGAATATGCCACACTCGTTTGCACTCTGTTTTGAGTTGTATTTTCTTTCCCAGAATATATTTTTCCTATCTTTGCCATCCTAAATCCTCTTTTTCCTTCAGAACCCAGTTCAAGTCCTCTCATGACTTTTTCTCTGGCTGCATGCTGAATGTTGTTTTTTGCTATTTCCATTTTTGTCAGGTATATTAATTTAGTATAGTCTCTGTAACTAGACTCTTAGTTTCTCTAGAGCAGGTACCGGGCTTTTATAATTTCACTTTCTTTCCTATTAGAAAATATTATTGCAGAACTGTTTAGCAGATATAAACATATACTTTCTTTGTACTAGTCAAATTATTTAAATAAAGAGCAGCCCATGTATCCCCCTGGAGTGTTCACATTAAAGATGCGCTCAGTTATAACCAGAAAGTAGATCTGTTACTTTAAGTGGTACACCTGGTATCATTCATAGATTCTTTAAGGAGCTTGTCACTTGGCAGTTCAAGCATCAGTAAGCGTAAAACAGCAGTAGCTGGAAACACATAAAGTGTGGTTAGATCTGTGAGTTCATAATGATACTAAAAAGCAAAACAAAACTTATTGGTCATCTGTGGGGAATGCTAGGGATATAATTCATTATTTTGAAAACTAGAAAATAAAGGAAAAGAATAAAGCAATTGAGTGTGACTTCCCTTTGTAATCTGTACTTCAGGGTAATTGAATGTTTAAAGAGAGGAGGTTTATTTCTCTCTATAGTAGTTTTCTGACTAAAGACAGAATGATAAAATTGGAATACCTCCATTTTGCAGTGGATCTAGGCAATAGTCATCTGTGACTGCTCATATTACAAAAAGAGAACTAGATATATTAGGAACCTCTTGTGAGAGGTACATAGTACCACCATGAAGTCATCTTTTCTTCTCCCCCTAAAGAAGCCAAACCTTTATGTGATTAAGCTGTTCTGGATTGAAATAGCAATACCAATTTAGAGAAAATATAAGAACCAGAAGAACCCAGCACCATGAGAAGGTAGCAAAATCCAGACCAGAAAACTCTGAACTGGTATCATCAGCAAAAAAAAATTGCTAGGGGAAGAGGAAAAAAAAAAAAAAGAGGAGGCAGGAGTTCCTGCTGTGACTCAACGGGGATCTGCACTCTCTTGGGAGCCTTGGGGCTTGGGTTTGATCCCCGACCTGGCACAGTGGGTTAAAGATCCAGTGTTTCCACAGCTGCGGCTTACATTGCAACTATGGCTTGGATCTGAAACCAGGCTCCATATGCTGTGGGGCAGCCAAAATATGGGGGGAGGTGGAAGAGCCTATAGATCAAAAGAGATTTAAGAAATGTATTTAACATTGTTCTGTATGGACTTTATTTGGGTCATGATTGAAACAGACATACTTAAAATATTTAAATCAATGGTGAAAATGAGAACACTGACTACTAAGGTTTTACGGTTAGTTTTTTCAGCATAATAATAGTATTATTATTATTTTTTTTGTTATTACAGCCACACTTGCATCATGTGGAAATTCCTGGACTAGGGGTCAAATCAGAGCTGCTACTGAGGCCTACGCTACAGCTACAGCAATACTGGATCCAAGTTGCATCTGTGACCTACTTACCGTGCAGCTTGCGGCAATGCTGGATCCTTAACCCACTGAGCAAGACCAGGGATTGAACCTGCATCCTTATGGAGACTATGTCAGGTTCTTAACCCCGTGGGCAACAATAGGAACTCCTATGATTATTTTTAATTAATTAATTTTTTTTTTTTGTCTTTTTGCCGTATCTAGGGCCTCACCCGTGGCATATGGAGGTTCCCAGGCTAGGGGTCTAACAGGAGCTGTAGCTGCCGGCCTTCGCAGCTACAACAGCTCACACCACAGCTCACGGCAACGCCAGCTCCTTAACCCACTGAGCAAGGCCAGGGATCGAACCCACAACCTCATAGTTCCTAGTCGGATTCGTTAACCACTGAGCCACGACGGGAACTCCTCCTGTGATTTTCTTTTAATGAGTCCTTTAAGAGATGTATACTGTAATAAATGTGTAATAAATAATGTCTTAGATTTGGTGAAGTCCTGTGATACAGTGCTGTTTGAGCTCCTTAGCCTGGACCAGAGAAAAACTGTGGAGTCCACTGAATTGCATTGTATTCTAGCTTGCTTGTTGTTTTAAATTTTCAAAAGCATGTACTTTATTTCTAGAGCACATTAATTTGAACATTGTAAGGTCAGCTTAACTCATTTTGGTTTGTTCATTTATTCATTTAGCAAATGCTCAAGGGTGTTCTATCTGCCAGGTTTGTCCTAGGCACTCAGGATACAGCAGTGAGCAAAAGAGATAAAAATAAAATAAATAAATCCCTGCCCTTTTGGAGCTTACATTTGAGTGAAGTGAGACATACAGTAAACAAATAAGCAAATTATAAGGTACATAGTATCTTAGGAATTGAAGTCCTATGCAGAAAATGAGTATATTAATTTTAAATTTAAAACTAGCTTCTATTAGAGAATAGTTTTAGTTTATAATTTCTCTAAGTGCTCTTTCAGACTGTTGCTGTGATCTTTGGTATTGCTCACTATTTTCTCTTTCTTTTTAAGAGTCAATGGATGTAAAGAAGGAGAATCAAGAGAAAGCTCCTCAATCAGGCACATCTTCTATGCAGAGTGGTAGGTTTTAAATTACTTCAGAACAACATATTTTTCTTCCTCAGTCTTAGTATGAACTCTTTTCTTACTGCTTTTTGTATAAAGTATTCAGTAAACTACTGTAAAAAAAATCTAAGCAATAGGAAATGTCAAAAAGACAGTATTTCATTTTCAAAATATTACATAGAGATAAATTGGTATGGGATTAAATAACAAGATGTGTTTCAATGCAAATTTTGCCACATTAAAGATATCTGGTTATTAATTACCATGTGTTGCCATGTATTACCAGTGTATTACCAGTTTAAAATAATTTGTTAATAAAACTGCTTTTGACACTGTCAATGTGAAAGTCCTTTTTTGATGATCGAAAGACGGTTCAGTGTATTAAAGTTTAGGCATTGAGGGGGTCTGACAGACCTTTTCTAAAATCTTGGCCTTGTTCTTTACCAGGCTTGTGGCCTTGGGCGAATTACTCAACATTCTTAGTCTTTCTTTCTCTTGTTTTTATCTCCTAGCACAGGGATAATACTGTTTACCTTGTGGAGTTATTAGAATTAAAGAAAGTGAATATAAAGCATCTAATATATTGCCTAGGCCTATAGTTAATTTTAGTAAATGTTAACTTTGTTTATTAAGTCTGAGTTAATGATTTCATGTTTTAAGTTTCTTATTGTGAATCATAGCATGTGTATAGCGCTGCATCAGAGGTTCAGGAGATAGAATCTGACCCACTGCACCTGCTCTTAAGGAAAATGAGAAAATAAGTCATATGCACACAAAGGGCTGAATTAAAAAAATACTATAGTAAGCTTACTGTGTTTACCAGAGATTTCTAGGCAGTCCTCTTGCCCTTTGTCTTTCTGTTGTACTTGCCCTGCCAGCCGTACTCTTAGATAAGTTCACCCATGATTTCACCCATGATTTTCAGTTCCTACAGGAAGATTGCCTGTAGAAATAATCTCCATAGAATTATTCTTTCTCACTGTAGTGGAGTCCTCAGTGCTTCCTTAGCTTTCTTTCTCATTGGCCTTGTTTGTTCTTCAGCTCTTCCCTCCAACCCCTAAAACCCTCCAAGGAAATGGAGGCCATTAGGTTAGAATGTTCTTCCTCATCTGTACAAATTCCTTTCTATTTTTTGGGGTTTTTAAAATTTTTGATTTTCTCAGTCTCTCTCTCTTTTTTTTTGGTGGCACCCATGGCACATGGAAGTTCCCAGGACAGGGATCAAACCTGCACTGCAGATGCTACCTGAGGCAATACCAGATCCTTAACCTGCTGTGCTGCATGGGAACTTCCTGTTTTTTTCCTTTTTTTAGTATAACAGCTTTGTTGAGATATAATTCATATAGCATACAATCTACCCATTTAAACTATACAGTTCGGTGGTTCTCAGTAGCATGCTCCCAAAGTTGTGTAACCATCACCATAGTCAATTTTAGAACATCTTCATCACTTTAAAAAAAAATTCTGTACCCAGCTAGTTGTCACTCCACATTTCTTCCGGTACCTCTCCCCTCCCCCAGCCCTAGGCAACCAATTATTGACTTTATGTCTCCATAGATTTGACTATTCTGGAAATTTCATAAAAATAAATTAAAAAATATATACTCTTAAAGGTTGAAACTAGTAACTTTTCAAACTCTCAAACTTTTCTGTTTGAGAGATTCTGATTAAAAATGAGATTGCTGGAGTTCTGTGACACAGTGGGTTAAGGATCTAGCATTGTCATTGCAGCAGCTTGGGTTGCTGCTGTGGCACAGGTTTGATCCCTCGCCTGGAACTTCCACATGCCGCAGGTGCCCCCCCCCCCAAAAAAAAAGTGAGATTACGTAATCAAATTGACAGACATCTGCAGACATTTCTCTGGGCCCCTACCCTAGCATCTCATTTTAGAAAACAGTGAGAGATTGCTAGACGGTAAGCTAGCAAGAGAGCCAGGATTTTTGTCTGTTTATTAACTGTTGTGTTGCAGTGCCTAGGACAATGCCTGGTACGTCCTGGTGACGTTCTGTGGAAATCCAGCGATGAATAAGACAAACATGATTCTTGCCCTCTTTGAGCTTAGTGCACACGATAGACATTAAAAAAATGCGCAAGTACAGTTGTGATAAATGCTATGAGGTAGTGGGTGCTGATCATTCATCTGGGAAGCTTTGAGCTCTAGATATTTTGCTCATTTTCTTTACATCGCCTCCGAACTCAGGCCTGGCACTGGTGGAAGACATGATTCTGATTTACTCTGGAGAAGACTGGAGGGGCCTCATATAGATATGTTCAATTTTCTAAAAGGTATTTGGGCTAAGGTATGGATAGAATAGAGTACAAGTCAAACAGGAAGGGCCATGGACATGTGCAGGTAACAATCAGATCACAAGATATGTATGTACACCTGGCTCATGAACAAGCCTATCAATTCCCAGGGCTCTTTTCTGAGAGAGAGGGAATAAATCTCCCACTCCCACTCCAATCTGTCAGTGAAGATAAGATGCAGAGCCAGATAGGGACTTCAAGCTTGCCTGAGACTTTCTGTTTTGGCTCCTGGTCAGTAATTCCAGCTGTGATATTGTTGTAGATGTGTCAAATCTAAATTAGTAAAGCCTGTTGCTTTGTATGTTTTCCCTATGTTATTGGGAGGATCTCATCATATGAGCAGCCAAGCTGAAGTTTAGTGGACTAGAAATTTTAGCTTCTGAATAAAGAAAAAAATTAAGGTTCCAGTGGTTAAATGCTACATATGGTTATTGACTAGCAGTGTGATAGAAAAATAATCTTTCTGAGCACTGGTATAAAGGATTTTTTACCTCACATTATAGCCTATTAAGACAGAAGTGGTAATAGAATATTTTAAAAATTGTGTTAGAAAAATGGATTAAGTATTTTACAATGTTGAAAAATTTACAAATATAACTAATTTGTGGAAGAGTCTTGTAAGAGTTCTTTGAGATATAATTGTGAAATGGTTTTGATTTCTCAGTCGTTATTTTCAACTTATACTCCTTTCTTCCCGGTATGGTGCCTTCTTAATGACATCCTAGTCAGATATTTTCCCCCCATTCAGATTTTGTTGTTGTTGTTGTTGTTGTTTTTAATTTATTCCAAGATCTTATGTTGTTAGAGCGTCATTTAGAACCCTGGGTCTCTTGATTGTCAGGTTAGTGTTTAGGAGGTCACTGGAATAACCTGGTTAGTGGAATTGTGGAGCCAGTGATGTCTGTGGGCATAGTAGTGACACGAGCCATTGCAGTGACAATGCTGGATCCTTAACCTTCTAAGCTACCAGGAACTCCATACTTTTCACTTTTATTGTATTGTATTGTATTTATTTTATTTTATTGGATGCCCTGTGGCATATGGAGTCCCTGGGCCAGGGATCGAATATGAGCCACCATTGTGACCTACACTGCAGCTGTGGAAACACTGGGTCCTTTAACTCACTGTACTGGGCTGGGGATTGAACCTGCATCCTGGTGCTGCAGAGATGCCACTGATCCTATTGCCCCCTCAGCGGGAACTCCAGTTTTCACATTTATTTATTTATTTATTTATTTATTTATTTATTTATTTATTTATTTTATTTGCAGTCAATAAGAAATTTGCTTGTTTTAAAAAAATGCAAATGCTGGCATTGTCCAGAAAAATTTAACAGGTTTATTTATAATTGTAATAAAGTTGAACTGCTGAAACTTGTTCACTGAAACATTTTAACTTGCATTAATGCTTATGTCCCTGCATTTATATTAAAAATGTACACACACAAATGAAAAACTGCTAATATTTGATTTCTGTCCCCTATTTTTCCACTTGGAATCATATACTTAGGTACCTTTTGACCCCATGGGAAAAAAATATCTAATGTTCAGAACTGCCAATAACAGGAAGAAGATTTTTAAAGAACAAAATCTTTCCCATCATAGTGGATTCTTTTTTTTTTCCCATTACTTAATGAATTTTATTACAATTATAGGTGTACAAAAATCATCACAGCTCAATTTGATAGCATTTCAATCCCAAATCCTCAGTGCATCCCCCCACCTCCTAGTTTGTCTCATTTGAAAACCATAGGTTTTCCGAAGTCTGTGAGTCATTATCTGTTCTGCAAAGAAGTTCATTGTGCCCTTTCTTTAGTTTCCACATGTAAGCAGTAGCATTGGATATTGATGTCTAACTGTCTAACTGATTTCACTTCGCATGATAATTTCTAGGTTCATCCATGTTGCTATAAATGTTGTTATTTCATTCCTTTTAATGGCTGAGTAATATACCATATCTTCCCAATCCACTCCTCTGTCGATGGACATTTAGGTTGTTTCCATGACTTGGCTATTGTATAGAGTGCTGCAATGAACACTGGAGTACATGTGTCTTTTCTAGTCATGGTTTCCTCTGGATAGATGCGCAGGAGTGGGATTGCTGGATCAAATGGTAATTCTATTTTGAGTTTTCTGAGGAATTTCCATACTGTTTTCCACAGTGGTTGCACCACTTTGCATTCCCACCAACAGTGTAATAGGGTTCCTTTTTCTCCACACCCTCTCCAGCACTTATTGTTTGTAGACTTTTTGATGATGGCCGTTCTGGCTGGCATAAGGTGGTACCTCATAGTGGTTTTGATTTGCATTTCTCTAATAACGAGTGATGTTGAACATCTTTTCATGTGTTTTTTGGCCATCTGCATGTCTTCTTTGGAGAATTGTCTGTTTAGATCTTCTGCCTATTTTTGGATGGGGTTGTTTGTTTTTTTAGTATTGAGCTGTAGGAGGTGTTTGTAAATTTTAGAGATGAATCCCTTGTCAGTTGATTCATTGGCAAATATTTTCTCCCATTCTGTGGGTTATCTTTTTGTTTTGTTTAGGGTTTCCTTTGCTGTGCAGAAACTTTGAAGTTTAATTAAGTCCCATTTGTTTATTTTTCTTTTTATTGTCCTTACTCTGACAGGTGGATCTGAGAAGATGTTGCAATTATTTATGTCAGAGAGTGTTTGGCCTATGTTTTCCTCTAAGAGTTTTATAGTATCTGGTCTTATATCTAGATCTTTAATCCATTTTGAGTTTATTTTTGTGCATGGTGTTAGGGAGTGTTCTAGTTTCATTTTTTTACATGTGACTGTCCAGTTTTCCCAGCACCACTTATTGAAGAGGCTGTCTTTTGTCCAGTGTATATTCTTGCCTCCTTTGTCATAGATGAGTTGACTATAGGTGCGTGGATTTAATTCTGGGCTTTCTATCCTGTTCCACTGATCTATATTTCTGTCTTTGTGTCAGTACCATACGGTTTTGATGATTGTAGCTTTGTAGTAGAGTCTGAAGTCAGGGAGTCTGATTCCTCCAGCTCCATTTTTCTTTTTCAGGAAGTCTTTGGCTATTCTAGGTCTTTTGGGCTTCTAAACAAACTTTAAAATATTTTGTTCTGGTTCTGTGAAAAAGGTCCTTGGTAATTTGATAGGGATTGCATTGAATGTGTAGATTGCCTTGGGTAGTATAGTCATTTTGATAATATTGACTCTTCCAATCCAAGAGCATGGTATGTCTTTCCATCTGTTCATGTCATCCTTGATTTGTTTCATCAGCGTCTTATAGTTTTCAGAGTAGAGGTCTTTTGTCTCTTTAGGCAGGTTTATTCCTAAGTATTTGATTCTTTTTGATGTGATGGTAAATGGGATTGCTTCCCTAATTTCTCTTTCTGATCTTTCGTTGTTATTATATAGAAATGCAGTTGATTTCTGTGTATTAATTTTGTATCCTGTGACTTTGCCAAATTCATTGATGAGCTCTAATAGTTTTCTGGTAGAGTCTTTAGGATTCTGTAGGTATAGTATCATGTCATCTGCAAACAGTGATAGTTTTACGTCTCCCTTTGCAATTTGGATTCCTTTTATTTCTTTTACTGCTCTGATTGCTGTAGCTAGGACTTCCAAAACTATGTTGAATAGTAGTGGCGAAAGTGGACATCCCTGTCTTATTCCTGATCTCATGGGAACTCTTTCAGCTTTTCACCATTGAGAATGATGTGAGCTCTGGGTTTGTCATAGATGGCCTTTATTATGTTGAGACAGGATCCCCCTATGCCCACTTTCTGAAGGGTTTTTATCAGAAATGGGTGTTGGATTTTGTCAAAGGCTTTTTCTGCATCTATGGAGAGGATCATATGGTTTTTATTCTTCGGTTTGTTAACATGGTGTATCACACTGATTGATTTGCGGATATTGAAGAATCCTTGCATCCCTGGGAAATCCCACTTGATCATGATGTACAATCCTTTTAATGTATTGTTGGATTCACTTGGCTAGGAAACTGAATTTTCCTAGCCAGGAAACTGTATTTTCCTGAGGATTTTTGCATCTGTGTTCATCAGTGAGATTGGCCTGTAATTTTCTTTTTTGTGTGATATCTTTGTCTGGTTTTGGTATCAGGGAGATGGTGGCCTCGTAGAATGAGTTTGGGAGTGTCCCCTCCTCTGCAATTTTTGGAAGAGTTTCAGAAGGATAGGTGTTAGCTCTTTTCTAAGTGTTTGATAGAATTCACCTGTGAAACCATCTGGTCCTGGACTTTTGTTTGTTGGAAGTTTTTTAATCACAGTTTCAATTTCAGAACTTGTGATTGGTCTGTTCATCTTTTCTATTTCATCTTGGTTTAGTCTTGGGAGATTGTACTTTTCTAAGAATTTGTCCATTTCTTCTAGGTTTTCCATTTTGTTGCCATATAGTTGCATATAGTAGTCTCCTATGATCCTTTGTATTTCTGTGATGTCTGTTGTGACTTCTCCTTTTTCATTTCTAATTTTATTGATTTGTGTCCTCTCTCTTTTTTTCTTGATAAGTCTGGCTAAGGGTTTATCAATTTTGTTGATCTTTTCAAGGAACCAGCTTTTGGTTTCATTGATCTTTTCTGTGGTTTTCTTTGTTTCTGTTTCATTGATTTCTGCTCTGATCTTTATGATTTCTTTTCTTTTACTAACTTTAGGTCTTGTCAGTTCTGCCCTCTCTAGCTGCTTTAGATGTAAAGTTTGGTTGCTTATTTGAGCTTTTTCTTTTTTCCTGAGGTAGGCTTGTATTGCTCTAAACTTTCCTCTTAGAACTGCTTTTGCTGCCTCCCAGAGGTTTTGGAGTGTCGTGTCCTTGTTGTCATTTGCTTCTAGGTATTTTTTAATTTCCTCTTTGATTTCTTCAGTGATCCATTAGTTGTTTAGTAGTAGCATGTTTTTTAGTCTCTACGTGTTTGTATTTTTTGCCATTTTTTTCTTGTTGTTGATTTCCAGTCGTATAGCATTGTGGTTAGAAAAGATGCTTGATATGATTTCAATTTTCTTAAAGTTACTGAGGCTTGATTTGTAGCCCAGGATGTGATCAATCTTAGAGAATGTTCTGTGCGCACTTGGGAAGAATGTGTATTCTGTTGCTTTTGGGTGGAACGTCCTATAAATATCTATTAAGTCCATCTGATCTAATGCTTCATTCAGGGCTTATGTTTCCTTATTGATTTTCTGTCTGGGTGACCTGTCCATTGCTGTAAGTGGCATGTTAAAGTCCCCCACTATGTTTGCGTTATTGTTGATTTCTCTTTTTAAGGTTGTTAGCAGTTGCCTTATATATTGTGTTGATCCTTATGTTGGTTGCATAGATATTTAAAATTGTTCTTTCTTTTTCTTGGATTGATCCTTTGGTCATTATGTAGTGCCCTTCTTTGTCTCTTAAAATGTTCTTCATTTTAAAGTCTATTTTGTCTGATATGAGTATTGCTACTCTGGCTTTCTTTTGATTCCCCTGTGCCTGGAATATTTTCTTCCATCCTCTCACGTTCAATTTGTATGTGTCCCGAGAAGTGAAATGGGTCTCCTGAAGACAGCATATATATGGGTCTTGTTTTTGTATCCATTCAGCTAGTCTATGTCTTTTGGTTGAGGCATTCAGTCCATTAATATTTAAGGTAATTGTTGATAAGTATGTCCTTATTGCCACTGTATTAACTGTTTGGGGTTTTTGTTGCTCTTTTTTCTTCCCTTATTCTCTTGTTGTCTCCTCTCACAGGATGACTATCTTTAATGTTGTATTTGAGTTGATTTTTCTTATTTGTTTATATATCAATTGTAGATTTTTGGTTTGCAGTTACCCTGAAGTTTTGATATAGGAGTCTATATATAACTGAGATTGTATTAAGTTGTTGGTTTCTTAATTGTATGTGCGTCTCCAGTGTCCTGCATTTGTGCTCTCTTTTCACTTTTTCTGATTTTGGTAGCACAATTGCGCATGGATGATTTAGTATCTTTACTGTATATATATATGCCTTTACTGGTGAGCCTTGTCATTTGTGGTGTTTTTGTTTCTGGTTGTGGCCTTTTCTTTTCTGCCTAGAGAAGTTCCTTTAGGATTTGTTGTAAAGCTGGTTTAGAAATCTCTTAGCTTTTGCTTATCTGTAAAGGTTTTGATCTCTTCTTCAAATCTGAATGAGAGCCTTGCAGGGTAAAGTAATCTTGGTTGGATGTTTTTTTCCTTTCATCACATTAAGTATATTATGCCACTCCCTTCTGGCCTGCAGAGTTTCAGCTGAAAAATCTGCTGGTAACCTTATTGGGGTTCCCTTGTATGTCATTTGTTTCTTTTCCCTAGCTGCTTTCAATATTTTCTCTTTGTCATTAATTTTGGTCATTTTGATTAATATGTGTCTTGGGGTGTTCCTCCTTGGGTTTATTTTATATGGTACACGTTGTGCTTCCTGGATTTGAGTGAGTGGTTCCTTTCCCATATTAGGGAAGTTTTCAGCTATTATCTTCTCGAATATTTTTTCTGTCCCCTTCTCTCTGTCTTCTCCCTCTGGCACCCCTATAATACGGATGTTGGTGTGTTTAACATTATCCCAGAGTTCTCTGAGACTCAGCTCATTTCCTTTCAATCTTTTATCTCTTTTCTCTTCTGCATTAGTGATTTCCACTAATCTGTCCTCCACCTGGTTTATTCATTCTTCTGCCTCCTGTATTCTACTGTTGGCTGCTTCTAAGGAATTTTTTATTTCAGTTATTGTATTTTGCATCTCTTCTTGTTTAATTTTTACATCTTGTATTTCTATCCTCAGAGTTTCCTGTAAATTATCAATCTGTGCTTCCAGTCTATTTCCAATGCCTTGCATCATCTTCAGTATCAACATTCTAAAGTCTCTTTCTGGGAGGCTGATAATCTCCTCATCACTGAGCTGTTTTTCTGGGCTTTTATCTTTCTCCCTTATGTGAGTTATAGTTTTATGTCTTTTCATTTTTATGTTTTTGGTGTGGTGACATTTTTGTAGACAATAGAGTTGTAGCCTCTCTTAGTTCTGTTGTTTGCCTCCCCTGTGGCTTAAGTTGGTATGGAGGGGGCTTGCTGTAGGCTTCCTGATGGGAGGCACTGATGCCTGCCCACTGGTAGGTGGGGTTGATTCCTATCCCTCTGATGGGTGGGGCTTTATCTCTGGATGATATTAGAGGCTGGCTGTGTGCCCGAGAGGTCTTTAGGCAGCCTGTTTACTGATGGGTGGGGCTGTGGTCCCACATGGATTATTGTTTGGCCTGGGCCTTCAGAGCCCTGATGGGAGGGACCAGATTTTCCAAGAGATGGCCACCTCCAGAGAAATGCAGGCTGATGAAAATTCCCAAGAGCTTCGCCTCCAATGCCCTTCCCCCACAACAAGCCACAGTCACCTGTGTTTTCCCAGGAGATCGCCCAGGAATTGCAGTGAAGTTCCACCCAGATTCCTCTGGAGACTGCTTTGCCCTGGGACCCAGTGCACGTGAAAGTCTGTGTGTGCCTTTCAAGAGTGGGGTCTCTGTTTCCCCCAGTCCTGTGGAGCTCCTGCACACAAGCCCCGCTGTCCTTCAGTGCCAGGTGGTCCGGGGGCTCTTTCTCCCTGTGCGAGATCCCCAGGCGTGGGGGTTTGATGTGGGGCTTGGAACTTTCAGTCCTGTAGGTGAGTCTCTGTGATACAGTTACTTTCCAGTCTGTGGGGCTTCCCACCTGGGTGGTATGGGGTTTCTTCTGTCGCGCAGTCACCCGTCCTACCTCTTGATGTGATCTCTTCTTTGTCTTCTGGAGTAGAATATCTTTTTGAAAGTTTACAGTCCATTTGGTTGAAGGCTGCTCGGCATTTGGTTGTAGTTTTGTTGTTTTGGGGAAAGAAGTTGAGCTCTAGTCCTTCTATTCCGCCATCTGTATCCAGTCTCTCTGGATTTTTTCCTGAGTTTTGTCAACTTACTCTTTGGGTATTGATCACTCCATGTTTTTGATGGGACCTTCTGAAAATTAAGGGGCTCTGTCTACTCCTCTTTGAGATCAGTGATATTTTTTTTCCCCTGGAATTGGAGGTTTCAGGCAAGTGACAGGAGGATACCGTCATCTCTCTCAGTTCCTATTACCTCAATTCCTGAGCTGCTCTGATCCTTGCCTGACATCATAGTGGATTCTCTCTCTCTTTTTTTTTTTTTTTGTCATTTTATGGTCGTACCCATGGCATGTGGAGGTTCCCAGGCTAGGGCTCTGATTGTAGCTGTAGCTGCTGGCCTACACCATGGCCACAGTAATGCAAGATCTGAGCCACGTCTGTGATCTACACCACAGCTCGTGGCAACGCCGGATTGTTAACCCACGGAGCAAGGCCAGGGATTGAACCCACAACCTCATGGTTCCCAGTTGGATTCGTTAACCACTGTGCAATGACGGGAACTCTTCATAGTGGATTCCTAAGCACGTTCTCTATGTATGAGGCATGCTAGCTGGATGTCTTGCCATAATTGTTGTACGTTTGGCATGGGTAGCACACAGGTTGGTGTCTTCAAAAAGGCTAACCAGATAGGCCTCACTTGCCTCCTCCAAAGCACCAGTAGTTGCACTCTAGAAGCGCAGATCTGTTTTGATGTCCTGAGCAATTTACAGCACCAGACGCTGGAAGGGAAGCTTGTGAATCAGAAGTTCAGTGGACTTCTGATAACATCTAATTTCAAAAAGTGCTACGGTATCAGGCCTGTAACGATGAGGTTTCTTCATCCCTCCGGGCGCACTCTTGCGAGTGGCTTTTATAGCCAGTTGCTTCCTCGGTGTTTTATCACAGGTCAGTTGCGGACGTTCTGCTTTGTACAAGCCATGGTATAGAGACCTCCTTACTTATCCCCCTTCTCCTTCTGTTGGAGATCGGCGAGCTAGAGGCGGCTCTGGTATTGGTGAGCGACGGCGGTGCAGCACCGGCTGCCCAGTTTTCACTTTTAATAAAGTTCTCCAGCATTCATAAGTTTAGTTACAGCTATGACGTTTAGTTTTCAAATAATAACAAACCATTTATTGAACCATTCTACTTCACTTAGGTTCTCAAAATACCTTATACCATGTATATTCCTTTCATCATTTTATAGATGAAGGAACTGAAGCTCAGAAAGTGAAATGTCTTGCTCAGGGTTATATAGCTGGTGAGAGGCAGAATCAGACTGAAAGAGAGCAAGTTTGACTCCAGAGCCCGTATTCTTGACATTCTGCTGTGTGCCTTTCAGCCCTGTGGTAGTACTTGCTTTATCTGGAAGCAGAATTAAACACAGTATTTTCTTTTTAGTGTGAAAAGAGTGTACAGTGTTATGTATGATATGCTTAATACCATATATAATATGTGTACATACACATATAAGTGCATACGTACATGTAACATGATATTCTGAAGCTGACTTACACCACCTTGCGAGGACCAGTTGTACACATTTCTTTCCAACTTCGTGGTTGGTGATTTAAGCTTGACACCTTGCAATCGGCCATGGTGGTAGTATTTATACCACAGAAATCTGCAGGCACTACCATTTAGCCTTTTTGTTTATTTATATTTTCTGGAAAGCTGGTTGTTAAACATTTGTCAGCACTGAGTGTGTATTTGTGTATGCATGCAAGTGGAAATGTTATATCCTTTGAAGGATATATAAGAGACTGGTAACACAGATTCCCCTAGTGAGGGAACTATCAAACCCAATATAAATATATGTATGTGTGTGTGTATATATATCTATATATATCTGTATATATAGATATACATATTCTTTTTATGGCTGCACCTGTGGTATATAGAAGTTCCTGGGATAGGGGTTGAGTTGAAGCTGCAGCTGCAGGCCTAAACCACAGCCATGGCAACACTGGATCCAAGCCACATTTGTGACCTATGCTGCAGCTTGTGGCAATGCTAATCCTTAACCCACTGAGCGAGGCCAGAGGTTGAGCCCACATCCTCATAGAGACAACATCGGGTCCTTAACCCACTGAGGTACAGTGGGAATTCCTGAAGTTTTATTTATTTGGTCCTTTTTTTTTCTTTTCTTCTTTGGCCACCCCAAGGCATATGGTGTTTCTTGGTCAGAGCCAGGGATCAGACCTGAGCCACAGTTGTGACATGTGCCGCAGCTGTGGCAATGCCAGATCCTTTAACCCACTATGCTGGGCTGGAGATTGAACCTGCATCCTGCACTGTGGAGATGCCACCAATCTGGTTGTGCCACAGTGGGAACTCCTCCAGTGTTTTTGTTTCTTTTTTTGTCTTTTTGCCTTTTCTAGGGCTGCAGTCGCAGCATATGGAGGTTACCAGGCTAGGGGGTCTAATCGGAGCTGTAGCCGCTGGCCTACACCACAGCCACAGCAATGCCAGATCTGAGTCGCATCTGCAACCTACACCACAGCTCACGGCAACGCCAGATCCTTAACCCGCTGAGCAAGGCCAGGGATTGAACCCGCAACCTCATGGTTCCTAGTCAGATTTGTTAACCTCTGAGCCATGACAGGAACTCCCCTCCAGTGATTTATAGTGAGGAAGTTAAATGAGTATAGAACAAAATTTTATGGTCGATGATGATTAAACTTGGTATGAATTAATAGTACCTTTAATACTGCTATGAAGTCTTCCTCTCAGTGTCTTGGCAGCGTGACTGGCACGGTGAATTGAAATGTTCAAGCCAGGCATACTGCTTTCTGCGCTTCTCTTCTACTGTTGTAATATATCATAAAAACTGAATGAGAGAAAGGACAGCAAGAGTTTGTAGAAATTATAAATCATTAAAACATACCAGTCACTGCACTGATGACTGATGGCTGTCTTACTGCTTTGTTCTGCCACTGTATTCTTGACACCCTGGATGGAGATGTAATAGTCAGTTGAGAAACAGTGGTGGTTCACAGAGTTTTCCTTTCTATAAAGCCGTGCCTTTATTTCTGCTAGAAGTACCTTTCAGATCCCTGTGAAAAAATAAAGAAGCACCTTCACATTAATGGGGTGAAATGGCAAAAACACATCTCGAGTTAATTTACATTAGAGACATATGAGTAGAATTTGTTGTTACTCTGTATTATAAAGTCTTTTAGTTGTTCCAAGAGTTCACATATTTAGAATCCCTGTGTTGCAGTCTTCATTATATCTAGAAGATCTGGATTATAATTTGTATCAGAGACATTATTATCAGGAAGTTTTATTTCTATGCTGATAGTCAAATGTAGATCAGGAAGTTTGAATCTGTTCTTTGGGAAGTTTTTTTTTTTTTTTAAGAGATACGGAACTAAAATCCATTTTTCTCCTGAATGTTAGTATACATATTATATGTATTAAAACAATTTTGTGCATTTTTTTTTCCAGATGATTTTCATTGGGAAAATTACTTGAAAGAGACTGGATCTTTAAGTGCTCCTTCAGAGTGTTTCAGACAGGTATGCTAAAATTTTGTGGATGTTGTTTTGTATGTACTGATGTAAACTATTAACTTGAAGGGTGTCTGTGTGATTGTTAGGTTCTGTTAGTCTGAGGAGATAGTGGGATTGTGGTAGTGCCACTTAAGAACCAGATGCTTTCTTTGCATTCACTCATTAAGAATTTACTCTTTGTCAGGTATGACTATCCATCTGGAGGGAAAGACAGACATGTAAATAATTAATTATGGAAGTGTGATAGCTATATAGGGAAGGCTTACAGAAGAGGTGCTACATAAGTTGGTTGGAATGAGGGAAAGGATATTCCAGGCAGAATATCCAAAACAAAGGCACACGGCGTGAAAGAGCCTGAGTGTTGAGGAATGGCATGGTGTGGTTGGAGCACAGATTAGGCAGAGGTGACACTAGTGTTGAAATGAGGTTAGGATGCCTGACTTTTAAACTCTACTGAGGATTTGGGCTTTACATTAGGCAATGGTGAACTACTTTTTGGCTTATTTTAAGGGAATGGCCTAATCAAATTCTTATTTTAGAAAGCCACTCAGGGAGTTCCCTTCATCGTGCAGTGGAAATGAATCTGACTAGAATCCACAAGGATGCAAGTTCAATCCCTGGCTCTGCTCAGTGGGTCGGGGATCCAGTGTTGCTGTGCACTGTGGTGTAGGTTACAGACGTGGCTCGGATCCTGCCGTTGCTGTGGGGTCAGCTGGCCCCTATAGGTCCAACTCAACCCCTAGCCTGGTAACTTCCATATACTGTGGGTGCGGCCCTAAAAAGCAAAAAAAAAAAAAAAAAGAAGGAAAGAAAGCCTCTCAGAGTGCATTTTAGAGGCTGTATTTGGGTTGTCTGGAAGTGGGTAGATGAATAAGACTGATGAGCAGCAGTTGGCAGCCAAGTCAAGCTGCGTATCAAGCCAAGGAGATGGTTTGGAGATCTTTTTCTTAACTCTTAAAGCTCTTACTTTGTTCACCATCTGCTGTGACTGTTATATCTCTCGGGTATTCTAATAACATAACTCACTATTTGATTTTCTTATAGTGGATGCATTTTAACAAAATTTTATTTATATATGTATATGTATGTAGTCCCAGATTCCACCAGCTAATGACTTCAAAGTTGGCATGAAATTGGAAGCTTATGACCCTCGCAATGTTACTTCAATATGTATAGCGACAGTTGTTGGAATTACTGGTGCCAGGCTACGTTTAAGACTGGATGGTAGTGATAACCGAAATGACTTCTGGCGGCTTGTCGATTCTCCAGACATACAGCCTGTTGGGACATGTGAAAAGGAAGGGGACTTACTTCAGCCTCCACTGGGTAAGGATAAATAGTTTTTAAAGTAAATAGCATATTCTTGCTAATGTAATTTCAGTAGAAGTAATTTTAACTGACCTTTTAAAAATCTCTTCTCTTAAGGCAATCTTGCAAATAGATGGTCAGGTGGTTACTGTGGAGAATGTATGAGGAAGGAACTCAGTACCATATGTTACAGAGTTTCACTTAAGTATACATTTGTCCTGTGAGAGCTAAAGGTTCCCCACTCCAGAGCAAGACTCATGCTGTCTTCAAACTTGAAATGTCAAAAGCAGCTCTACTAGATTACATATGCAGATTCAGAAACTGTTCTGGGGAAAAAGTTTGTAGCATTTGATATGAGTCACTTCCTCTCTCATTATTGTCTAGTGAGCCATTCAGCAATTTTGGCATGGTGGGGGGACACAGCAGAAGGGTATGATTTCACATCAAGACTTCAGTTTCAGACTTGGGAATCTCATTGCACCTATTGTGGGAAGAAGTCTTAGTGAGAGGGGCAGAAATCATTACCTTTTTAGGTCTTTGCAAAGAAGGAGATGGATGGAACTCTTCAGCAAAAGTTTTTAAATACAGAGCTCTCAGTTTTTCCCTTCCCTTCCTTTCCTTTCCTTTCCCTTCCCTTCCCTTCTTTTCCCTTCCCTTAAGCCAAGCCTGTGGCATGTGGAAGTTCTGAGCCAAGGATTGAACTCGAGCCACAGCAGTGACAATGCTGAATCCTCAACTGCTGCACCACCAGGGAACTCCTTTAAAAAAAAAAAACAAAGCTCTCAATTTGACCACATTTTTAAAAGATAAAAAAAGTGTGACCCAGGGAGTTGCCGTTGTGACGCAGTGGAAACGAATCTGACTGGTAACCGTGAGGTTGCGGGTTTGATCCCTGGCCTTGCTCAGTGGGTTAAGGATCTGGCATTGCTGTGAGCGGCGGGGTAGGTCACAGACGTGGATTGGATCCTGCATTGCTGTGGCTGTGATAGAGGCTGGCAGCTGTAGCTCTGATTCAGTCCCTAGCCTGGGAACTTCCGTATGCCATGGGTGCAGCCCTAAAAAGTAAAAAAAAAAAAAAAAGTGTGCCCCAAATTTTATGCAAAACTTTTCTCTTTGAATATTAGAACATAAGTGATTTAGTTCATTACTTCTACATTCTGAGTGAATGGTGGGTATTAGTTTTTATTAGTTTCTTCTTTACAGTACTGAAAATGAAAATTCTCTTAAAGCACGAGAAAATGAATTTTTTAAAAAAGATCTCGTACTAGTGAAAAATTCCCTGGGAACCAAAAACTTACAGATGATAATAACTACTCTTTGTAGCAGTATCTTTTTTGTTTTTTTAAATTTGTTTTTTTATTGAAGTATAGTTGATTTACAGTGTTGTGTTACAGGTGTACAGAAAGTGATTTAGTTATATATGTATGTTCTTTCTCAGATTCTTTTCCCTTTCAGGTTATTAGAAAATACTGGTATAGTTCCCTGTGCTGTGCAGATCCTTGTTATTTACTTCATATATAGTAGTGTGTATATGTTAATCTCAGACTCCTAATTTTTCCCTCCCTCATTTCCACTTTAATAACCATAAGTTTGTTGTCCGTGTCTGTGAGTCTGTTTCTGCTTTATAAATAAGTTCATTTGTATCTTTTTTTTTTTATTTCACATGTAAGTGATATCATATAGTTTTCTTTTTTTTTTCCCATTATAACTGATTTACAGATTTCTGTCAATTTTCCAGCTACACAGCATGGTGACCTGGTTACATGTACATATATGGATTCGTCACAAGTGATTAGACATAGTTCTCAGCCGGATCTCCTTGCTTTTCCATCCCAAAGGCAATAGTCTACAACCGTTAACCCCAGTCTCCCATACCATCCCACTCCCTCCCCCAACCCCCTGGCAACCACAAGACTGTTCTCTAAGTTCATGATTTTCTTTTCTGTAGAAAGGTTCATTTGTTAAATATATTAGATTCCAGATATAAGTGATATCGTATGGTATCTGCCTTTCTCCTTCTGACTTACTTCACTCAGTATGAGGGTCTCTAATTCCATCCATGTTGCTGCAGAGGACATTATTTTATTCTTTTTTTATGACTGAATAGTATTCCATTGTATATATATACCACATCTTCCTAATCCAATCATCTGTCAGTGGACACTTGGGTTGTTTCCATGTCTTGGCTGTTGTGAATAGTGCTTCAGTGAACATGCGTGTGCAGGTGTCTTTTTCAAGGAAAGTTGTGCCCAGATATATGCCCAAGAGTGGGATTGCTGGGTCATATGGTAGTTCTATGTATAGTTTTCTAAGGTACCTCCATACTGTTTTCCATAGTGGTTGTACCAGCTTACATTCCCACCAACAGTGGAGGAGGGTTCCCTTTTCTCCACACCCCCTCCAGCATTTATTGTTTGTGGACTTGTTAATGATGGCCATTCTGATTGGTGTGAGGTGGTATCTCGTGGTAGTTTTGATTTGCATTTCTCTAATCATCAGTGATGTTGAGCATTTTTTCATGTGCTTGTTGGCCATCTGTCTATCTCCTTTGAAGAAGTGTCTGTTCATGTCCTTTGCGCATTTTTCAGTGAGGTTGTTGGCTTTTTTGCTGTTGAGCTGCATAAGTTGTTTGCATATTTTAGAGATTAAGCCCCTGTCAGCTGCATCATTTGACACTATCTTCTCCCATTCTGTAAGTTGTGTTTTAGTTGTCCTTTTGGTTTCCTTTGCTGTACAAAAACTTGTCAGCTTGATTAGGTCCCATTGGTTTATCTTTGCTTTTATTTCTGTTGCTTTGGGAGACTGACCTGAGAAAATATTTGTAAGGTTGATGTCAGAGAATGTTTTACCAATGTTTTCTTCCGGAGTTTAATGGTATCTTGTCTTGTATTTAAGTCTTTAAGCCATTTTCAGTTTATTTTTATGCATGGTGTGAGAGTGTGCTCTAGTTTCATTGGTTTGCATGCAGCTGTCCAAGTTTCCCAGCAGTACTTACTGAAACGACTTTTTCCCATTTTATGTTCTTGCCTCCTTTGTCAAAGATTAATTGACCCTAGGTGTCTGGATTTATTTCTGGGTTCTCTATTCTGTTCCTTTGGGCTGTATGTCTGTTTTGGTACCAGTACCACACTGTCTTGATTACTGTGGCCCTGTAATATTGCTTGAAGTCTGGGAGAGTTATGCCTCCTGCTTGGTTTTTGTTCCTCAGAATTACTTTGGCGATTCTGGGTCTTTCGTTGTTCCACATAAATTTTTGGATTGTTTGTTCTAGTTCTGTGAAGAATGTCATGGGTAATTTGATAGGGATTGCAATGAATCTGTAGATTGCTTTGGGTAGTATGGTCATTTTTACAGTATTAATTTTTCCGGCCCATGAGCATGGAATATCTTTCCATTTGTTTGTATCTTCTTTGATCTCCTTGATTGATTAACGTTTTGTAGTTCTCAGCATATAAGTCTTTCACCTCCTTGGTCAGGTTTATTCCCAGGTATTTGATTTTTTGGGGTGCTATTTTAAAAGGTAAAGTATCTTGGTATTCTTTTTCTAATATTTCATTGTTAGTATACAAAAATGTGATTGATTTCTGAAGGTTAACCTTATTATCCTGGTACTTTGCTGAATTTGTTGATCAGTTCAAGTAATTTTGGGGTTTTGAGTCCTTTGGGTTTTCTTTATATAGTATCATGTCATCTGCATACTCATATAGTTTTCTTTATTTGGCTTGCTTCACTTTGTATGATAATCCCTAGGTCCATCCATGTTGGTACAAATGGCATTATTTCATTTTTTTTATAGCTGAGTAATATTCCATTGTATATATACACCACATCTTATTTATTCATCTGTCAGTGGGCTTTTAGGCTGCTTCCATGACTTGGCTATTGTAAATGGTGCTGCAGTGAACATTGAGGTGCATGTATCTTTTCATTTCTTTCCTTTTTTTTTGCCTGTTGTCATTTTTTAGGATCGCACCCGCGGCATATGGAGGGTCCCAGGCTAGAGGTCTGATCGGAGCTACAGCTGCCGGCCTACACCACAGCCACAGCAATGCGGGATCCAAGCCGATTTTGCGACCTACACCACAGGTCACGGCAATGCCAGATCCTTAACCCACTGAGCAAGGTCAGGGATCGAACCTGCAACCTCATGGTTCCTAGTCAGATTCGTTAACCACTGTACCATGACGGGAACTCCCATATCTTTTCTAATTATGGTTTTCTCTGGATATGTGGATGGTTTTCTCTGGCGTGGGATTGCAGAATCATATGGTAGTTCTGTTTTTCATTTTTAAGGGAACCTCTGTATTGTTTTCCATAGTGGCTATACCAATTTACA
Organism: Catagonus wagneri; assembly: GCA_004024745.2. NCBI lineage: Eukaryota > Metazoa > Chordata > Mammalia > Artiodactyla > Tayassuidae > Catagonus > Catagonus wagneri. The sequence goes on from PVHT020000195.1 coordinate 1,849,698, forward strand.
TTCCCACCAGAGGTGTAGGAGGGTTCCCTTTTCTCCACACCCTCTCCAGCATTTATTTGTAGACTTATTAATGATGGCCATTCTGACTGGTATGAGGTGGTACCTCACTGTAGTTTTGTTTTGCATTTCTCTAATAATTAGTGATATTGAGCATTTTTCCATGTGCCTTTTGGCCATCTGTATGTCTTTTTTGGAGAAATGTCTATTTAGATCCTCTGTCCATTTTTAGATTGTGTTGTTCTTTTGCTATTGAGTTGTATGAGCTGTTTGTATATTTTGGAGATTAATCCCTTGTCGGTAGCATTTTCTGCAAATATTTTCTCCCATTCTGTAGGTTGTATTTTCGTTTTGTTTATGGGTTCATTTGTTTATTTTTGTTTTTATTTCCATTTACTATAGGAGATGAGTCCAAAAAGATACATTTGTAATTTATATCAAAGAGTGTTCTGCCTATATTTTCATCTAGGAATTTTATAAGAGCTGGTCCTACATTTAGGTCTTTTATCTATTTTGAGATTATTTTTGTGTATGGTGTTAGAGAATTTCTAATTTCATTTTTTTACATCTAGCTGTTCTGTTCTGTCAACACCACCTATTGAAGAGACTGTCTTTTCTCCACTATATACTCTTGCCTCCTTTAGCAGTCTTTTTTTTTGGGGGGGAGGGCAGGGGGCATGCCTGTGGCATGTGGAAGTTCCTAGGCCAGGGGTCAAACCTGGGCCACAGCAGTGACCTGGGACACTGTAGTGACAGTACCAAATTCTTAACCTGCTAAGCCACGAGGGAACTCCCAGGATGTGTGTGTTTACCTTTTCCCTTCCTTCTTCATATCATTCACATTTTTAAAGATTTTAATTTTTTTATTATAGTTGATTTACAATGTTCTGTCAATTCTGCTGTACAGCAAAGTGACCCAGTCGTACATATACATATATACATTCTTTTTCTCACATTATCTTTCATCATGTTCGTCACAAGTGACTAGATAGAGTTCCCTGTGCCGTACAGCAGGATCTCGTTGCTTATCCATTCCACATGCAATAGTTTGCATCTACTAACCCCAAACTCCCAGTCCATCCCACTCCCTCCTCCTTGGCAACCACAAGTCTGTTCTCCATGTCCATGAGTTTATTTCTTTTCTGTAGGTAGGTTCATTTGTGCCATATTTTATTTTTTTTAATTTTTATCTTTATTTTTATTATTTTTTTTTTGCTTTTTGTCATTTTAGGGCCGCACCCGCGGCATGTGGAGCTTCCCAGGCTAGGGGTCTAATCGGAGCTGTAGCCACTGGTCTACACGCCACAGCCACAGCAACGCGGGATCTGAGCCGCGTCTGCAACCTGCACCACAGCTCACGGCAACGCCGGATCGTTAACCCACTAAGCAAGGCCAGGGATCGAACCCGCAACCTCATGGTTCCTAGTCGGATTCGTTAACCACTGCACCACAACGGGAACTCCCATTTGTGCCATATATTAGATTTCAGATATAAGTGATATCATATGGTATTTGTCTTTCTCTTTCTGACTGACTTCACTTAGTATGAAAATCTCTAGTTCCATCCATGTTCCTGCAAATGGCATTATTTTGTTCTTTTTATGGCTGAGTAGTATTCCATTGTGTATATATACCACATCTTAATCCATTCACCTGTCAGTGAACATTTAGGTTGTTCTCATGTCTTAGCTATTGTGAATAGTGCTGCAGAGAACATAGGGGTGCATGTATCTTTTTCAGTGAAAGTTTTGTCCAGATATATGCCCAGGAGTGGGATTGCTGGGTTGTATGGTAATTCTATGTTTAGTTTTCTGAGGTACCTCCATACTGTTTTCCATAGTGGTTGTACCAGTTTACATTGCCACCAACAGTGAAGGAGGGTACCCTTTTTTACACACCCTCTCCAGCATTTGTTATTTGTTGACTTGTTAATGATGGCCATTCTGATGGGTGTGAGGTGGTACCTCACTGTAGTTTTGATTTGCATTTCTCTAATAATTAGTGATGTTGAGCATCTTTTCTTGTGCCTGTTGGCCATCTGTATATCTTCTTTGGAGAAATGTCTATTCAGGTCTTTTGCCCATTTTTCCATTGGGTTGTTGTTGGCTTTTTTGCTGTTCAGTTGTGTAAGTTGTTTGTATATTTTAGAGATTTAGCCCTTGTCAGTTGCATCGTTTGAAACTATTTTCTCCCATTCTGTAGGATGTCTTTTTTTTTTTTCGTGGTTTTCTTTGCTGTGCAAAAACTTGCCAGTTTGATTAGGTCTCATTGGTTTATTTTTGCTTTTATTTCTGTTGCCTTGGGAAACTGACCCAAGAAAACATTTGTATGGTTGATATCAGAAAACGTTTTGCCTGTGTTCTCTTCTAGGAGTTTATGATGTTTTGTCTGACATTTAAGTCTTCAAGCCATTTCGAGTTTATTTTTGTGCGTGGTTTAAGGGTGTGTTCTAGTTTCATTGATTTACATGCAGCAGTCCAGTTTTCCCAGCACCACTGGCTGGAGAGACTTGGTGGGGAAAACCATTTTATATTCTTGCATCCTGTTTTGAAGATTAATTGACCATAGGTGTGTGGGTTTATTTCTGGGTTCTTTATTCTGTTCCATTGGTCTGTATGTCTGTTTTTGTATTAGAACCACACTGTCTTGATTACCGTGGCTTTGTAATATTGCCTAAAGTCTGGGAGAGTTATGCCTCCTGCTTGGTTTTTGTTCCTCAGGATTGCTTTGGCAGTTCTGGGTCTTTTATGGTTCTGTATAAATTTTTGGATTGTTTGTTGTAGTTCTGTGAAAAATGTCATGGGTAATTTGATAGGGATTGCATTGAATCTGTAGATTGCTTTGAGTAGTATGGCCACTTTAACAATATTCTTCCATTCCAAGAGCATGGAATATCATTCCATTTCTTTGAATCCTCTTTAATTTCCTTGAATAATGTTTTATAGTTCTCAGCATATGAGTCTTTCACTTCCACAGTCAGGTTTATTCCTAGGTATTTAATTTTTTTGGGTGCAATTTTAAAAGGTGTTGTATTTTTATATTCCTTTTCTAATATTTCATTGTCATATACAGAAATTCAACTGATTTCTGAATGTTAATCTTGTATCCTGCTACTTTGCTGAATTCATTGACTACGTCTAGTAGTTTTTGTGTGGAGTCCTTAGGGTTTTCTATATATAGTATCATGTCATCTGCATAGAGTGACAATTTCATCTCTTCTCTTCCAGTTTGGATACCTTTTATTTCTTTTGTTTGTCTGATTGCGGTGGCTAGGACTTCCAATACTATGTTGAATAAAAGTGGTGAGAGTAGGCATCCTTGTCTTGCTCCAGATTTTAGCGGGAAGGCTTTCAGGTTTTCTCCATTGAGTATTATATTGGCTGTGGGTTTGTCATAGATGGCTTTGATTATTTTGAGGCATGTTCCCTCTATACCCACTTTTATAAGAGTTTTTATCATTAATGGATGTTGGATTTTGTCAAATGCTTTTTCTGTATCTATTGAGATGATCGTGTGGGTTTTGAGTTTTCTTTTGTTAACGTGGTGTATGATGATTGACTTGCACATGATGGACCATCCTTGTGAACTTGGGATGATTCCCAGTTGGTTGTGGTGTGTGATGTTTTTTATACGTTGTTCAATTCGGTTGGCTCATTTTTTTTTTTTTTTTTTTTTTGCCACACCCGAGGCATATGGAAGTTCCTAGGCCAGGGACTGAATCTGAGCCACATCTGTGGCCTATGCCACAGCTGCGGCAGTGCCAGATCCTTCACTCCACTATGCTGGGCCAGAGATTGAACCCATGCTTCTGCAGTGACCTGAGCTGCTGCCGTTGGATTCTTAATTCACTACGCCATAGCAGGAACTCTGCCCATTCACATTTTTTGTTGTTTATTTTTATAATATTTCTTAAATCTTACCAAATTCTATAAGAGATATAATTGTAGATCCGAGGCTTGGTGCTTCCCTGTTTGGATTTTATTTCTCTGTTTACAGTATGACAGTAGATATTTGTATTTTGTTTAAAGGAAATGCAGCTATTGCGATTGTCAGCCTTTCAAACAAATAACCATACTTATAATCATTCTTTTTTCAAATTACTTACAGAGCTTATTAATTAAAAATACGAAATACATAGCAATATGTGCTAATTGGTGTGTATCTTGACAGCTCATGTTTTATTTTTTTTGTCTTTTTGCCTTATCTAGGGCTGCACTCGGAGCATATGGAAGTTCCCAGGCTAGGGGTCTAATTGGAGCTGTAGCTGCCAGTCTACGCCACAGCCACAGCAACGTGGGATTCTAGCCGCGTCTGCAACCTACACCACAGCTCACAGCAATGCCGGATCCTTAACCCACTGAGTGAGGCCAGGGATCGAACCCACAACCTCATGGTTCCCAGTTGGATTCCTTAACCACCGAGCCATGACTGGAACTCCCCAACAGCATGTATTTTAAAAAATACAGTTTTTGCCACTTTGCTCATCAGACATTTTCTAATAGTTTAGTTTCCATTTTTAACATAACACAACTCAATTTTCCTTTATCAAAGGTTTATTTATTTAAACCTTAAAGGTTATTATTTAAAAGGTTTTTTTAGGGAGTTCCCTTTGTGGCTCAGAGGTAACTCCTGACTAGTATCCTTGAGGACATGGGCTCGATCCCTGGCCTCACTTGGTAGGTTAAGGATCTGGCATTGCCGTGAGCTCTGTGGTGTAAGTCACAGATGTGGCCCGGATTCCTCATTGCTGTGCTTGTGGCTGTGGCCAGCAGCTGTAGCTCCAATTTGACCCCTAGCCTGGGAATTTCCATATGCTGTGGGGCCATGGGTGTGACCCTAAAAAAACAAAAAAAAAAGTTTTTTTTAAAGTTTTAACATACATGGAGAAAAGTGTGCCTATCATAAATATATAGCTTATAAATGAATACCCTGTATAACCGACACCAAAATCAAGAAATAGAACATTATCAGCATTATGGAAGCCCCACTCCTGCTTATCCCCAGTCATATTTTCTTCTTTCCCAAAGATAACTACTATTCAGACTTATATCATAGATTATTTTTATTTATGTTTAAAAGCTTTTTAATTTTTTTTGTCTTTTTGCCTTTTTCTAGGGCTGCACCCTGCAGCATGTGGAGGTTCCCAGGCTAGGGGTCTAATTGGAGCTGTAGCCGCTGGCCTACGCCACAGCCACAATAACGTGGGAACCGAGCTGTGTCTGCAACCTACACCACAGCTCACAGCAATGCCGGATCCTTAACCCACTGAGTGAGGCCAGGGATTGAACCCACAACCTCATGGTTACTAGTTGGATTCGTTAACCACTGAGCCACCACGGGAACTCTGTGTTTAAAATTTTTTATATGCACTTTCATTTGTTTTTGACCTTTTAATCTTTGTTTGACTTTAGACCATTAGAGAATTAAGAAAAATGCTAAATTAGGAGTTTCTGTTGTGGCTCAGCAGGTTAAGACCCTGACATGGTCTCTGTGATGATGGAAGTTCGATCCCTGGCCTTGCTTAGTAGGTTAAGGATCTGGCATTGTCTCAAGCTGCAGCATAGGTCACAGATGTAGTTTGGATCAGGTGCCGCTGTGGCTATGGCATAGGCTGGCAGCTGCAGCTCTGATTCAATCCCTAACCTGGGAACTTCCACATGCCGCAATTGTGGCCCTAAAGAAAAATGCTAAATTAAACAAATCATTGTGCATCATGTGATAGGATAAGATGGAGGTTAAGAGAAAGAGATAAGGACCAGAGAATGATTCTTATGTCCTCTTCTAACCAAGGGCAGAGAATCCATGCTGTGGGTAACTTTTTATTAGATATCACTAATACTGATTTATTATAAGCCCTCCCCCCGTTTTTCCCTAGGTACAATTAAGTACAGTAAAATGATAAGGGGTAGAAACTAGGTAGTGAATATGTGGGTGGTCAGTATAAAATTAACTCACCTTTTCTATACATTTGAAATTTTTCATACAGCATGTTCGGAAAAAAGATAGTTCTTACTTTAGCAACCTTTACACATACTAAACGATCTTCTCAGAATTTGTATCAGATGCTATCAAAATAGATTCAACAGGGTGTTCAGATTAAGGGTGTTTTAGTACATGATTCTTAGAGGATGACTTTCTGTTTGAACTTCTTTACATATTTTATCCTATTCATGGACCCACTGCTGGTGTAATTCATGTGCCTCCCTATCTTAATGCATGTATTGGTCACAGATGCATGTCACGTTCTTACCAATTCTGGCATCAGGCAGGCAAGTGTTATATGTAACAGATTGCCCCAGAAAAGAGTAAAACTAGCATATCCCTGCTCGCTGCTACATGTGCCAGATGCTGTAATAGTCACCATTAATTGATGAGATCTCTAGAAAACACCCTGTTGAATCTATTTTGATAGCATCTGATACAAATTCTGAGAAGATCGTTTAGTATGTGTAAAGGTTGCTAAAGTAAGAACTATCTTTTTTCCGAACATGCTGTATGAAAAATTTCAAATGTATAGAAAAGGTGAGTTAATTTTATACTGACCACCCACATATTCACTACCTAGTTTCTACCCCTTATCATTTTACTGTACTTACTTTTCCACTTATCTATCCATCCACCCTTCTTTCCTTTCATCAGTTCATTAGATTTTTAGACGCATTTTTGGAAACATTATTGACATGAGTGCATTTCCCCTGGATACTTTAGTATGCATATCATTAACTAGAGTTTAGTTTTTTTCTTTTGAGGTGAAATACATTTTAAGTGTAAGCAAATGTACATTTTAAGTGTACATTTGCAGAATTTGCCAGAATACTGTCTTTTTGGAAGGAAATAAGGCAGGGGTTCTGAGGAAAAAGAGGAACTGAAGTGTTTTCCAGCCTTTTTACCTTGCTTGTGTGGCTGTTGGTGGGGAATGGAAGCTCTCCTGGGTTCTAGTTTGAATCTCCCCTAGTGTTGTGGCCCATTCCCAACATATATGTGTATGTTGGTGAATCCTAGCTAATGGCTTCTTTAAAATGAGAATTTCTACCTGTAGCAATCCTCTCAAATAGTACAGTAGATTCAGTAGCACAGATTGGAGAGTTCATTTGTTCCTCCTGCCTGTTTTCTCAAGTTATGTGAAAGTCATCCTCTGGAGAAGAATGGTAAGTGAAACATTTTTTTTTTACTAACTTGATATATGTCACAGGGAGGCTTTCTTCATGATACCTGCTTTATTTTCTAAAATAGGGTACCAGATGAATGCATCATCTTGGCCAATGTTCCTCTTGCGAACACTGAGTGGATCTGAAATGGCACCTGCAACATTGTTTAAGAAGGTAAGAAAGATATAAAAATCTTCGATCAGTTGGAATGTGGTTTTATTGTTTTAATGGGAGTGCTTAAATGCTTTGTCGTCTCTGATGTGGAAAAGTGAAATTACTATTGATTGATTGGCTGCGGTATGTAGTGGCTTGATGTGGTATCTCAGTTCTCAGAGCAAGAGTTGAACCCAGGCTGCATCATAGAAAGCACCAAGTCTTAACCACTGGACCACCAGGGAACTCCCAAAAATGCTTTTAAAGTTATTTAACTGGCAAGTGTAATAGTTTCCTAGGGCTTCCTGGGTGGCTTAAACAATTGAAATTTATTTTTTCACACATCTGGAGGCAAGAAGGCCAAGATCAAAGTGTCATCAGGGTTGGTTTCTGGTGAGGTCTCCCTCCTTAGCTTGCAGTGTGTCCTTACGTGGCCTCTTCTCTGTGCATGTGTGGAATAAGAGGGATCTCTGGTTTCCCTTTCTCTTCTTGTAAAGACACTAGTCCTATGGGCTTAGGGCCCCATCCTTATGACCTCACTTAACTTTTATTACCCTCTTAAAGGCCCTGTCTCTAATATAGTCACATTGGTGGTTAGGGCTTCACTTCATGAATTTTGGGAAGAAGTAATTCAGTCCATAACAGTGGCTTAAAAAGAAATGAATTTTCTCATAGTTCTGGAGGCTAGAAATTGAGTTCAAGCTGTCATCAGGCTTGGTTTCTTTTGAGGACCCTCTCCTTGGTTTAGAGACGGCCATCTTCTCCTCTTTGTGTCTTCACATGAGCTACATGTCTGTGTCCTAATTTCCTCCCCTTATGAGGACACCAGTCATATTGGATTAGGGCCCACTGTAATGACCTCATTTTAACTTAATTATCTCTTTAAAGACTCTGTTTCCCAATACAATCTGAGGTACCGGGACTAAAATATCTGAATTTTGGTAGTGGGAGGCTGTGAGGCACAAATTAGCTCATACCAGCAAGTCATAAAAAAAGGGGCTCAATTTTAATCACCGAGTAGTCACAATGAATTAGTACCTTCTTTCCTGAACTTAGGTATAAAAGAGATGCTCTACTGGAAGCAAATGTTTGTTACTCCTTTTTGTTTACCTTCAGAAGTGAAGCTTCCCTTTATTTTAATTTTTTTAAAAAAATTTAATTTTTTAATTTTTGTGGGTCCGCACCTGGGGCATATGGAAGTTCCCAGGCTAGGGGTCAAATTGGAGCTGCAGCTGCTGGCCTACACCACAGAAATGCCAGATGTGAGCTGTGTCTGCAACCTACACCACAGCTCGCAGCAACGCCAGATCCTTAACCCGCTGAGCGAGGCCTGGGATCAAACACGCATCTGCATGGTTACTAGTCAGATTTGTTTCAGCTGATCCACAGCGGGAACTCAGCTTTCCTTTAGTGTGCTGTTAGTTATCTTTTTGATATCGGAGAAAACGATGGGACAGAAAAAACACTTGAAAGCTACTTGGAGAAATTTGGTTGCAAAAGTAAAAGAATGTTGGCGTTCCCGTTATGGTGCAGCAGAAACAAATCCGACTAGTATCCATGAGGATGCAGGTTCAATCCCTGGCTTCACTCATTGGGTCCGAGATCCAGTGTTGCCGTGATCTGTGGTGTAGTTTGTAGACGTGGCTTGGATCTGACATTGCTGTGGCTCTGGTGCTGGCTAGCAGCTGCAGCTCCAGTTCAACCCCTAGCCTGGGAACTTTGATATGCTATGGGTGCAGCCCAAAAAAGCAAAAAAAAAAAAAAAAGGAATGTTGAAAACAGTCATCAGAAAGAATTTTTTATAAGGAAAATACTTGTTATGTAACAAAGAGGGAAAATTCCTAAAATAGTTTATACTCTTGAGAAAATGTTGAAGGAGTATACTACATTAGGAAATGAGTAAAAGCCAAGTTTTAGTTACTTGTGGGTCAAAACATTTCATTCTCACTGTCCTTATTGTTTTCTCAGTCACTTAAATTTTATACAACTTCATATCAGGAATGGTAAACACTGATTGTAGTTTTAAAGAAGAGTAAAGATGTAAAGATGTGAAATTTTCCTTGACATGATTCCTGCATTGCGAAAGAAAGCTTCTTTGAGAGAAACATGAATGCTGAAGTGGGCTTCTCCTACCAGCAAGGGGCGCAGGTGAATGTAGTCCCTTTGGGCAATGTGTAAAGCATATATGAGGATAGCTAATAACAAAAGAGATGTTTAGCGGTAGTCTTTTTTTAAGGCAAGAAATAGATTTATTAAGATACGACACTTGTGAGAGATGCAAGTGGGCAGGCAAAGAAGCACTCAGTAGTCTTTTTTTTTGGCTGCCCCAGTGATATGTAGAAGTTCCCGGGCCAAGGATAGAACCTATGCCTCAGCAGTTACCAGAGCCACAGCAGCGACAATGCTATGTCCTTAACTTGCTAAGCCATCAGGGAACTCCTAATCTTTATTAAATACCTATTAGCTTAGGCTATGGCTTTAGAAAAGCCATTGGGGAGTTCCCGTCGTGGCTCAGGGGAAATGAGTCTGACTAGGAACCATGAGTTTGTGGGTTCAATCCCTGGCCTTGCTCGTTGGGTTGAGGATCCGGCATTGTTTTGAGCTGTGGTGTAGGTTGCAGATACTCCTTGGATCCTGCGTTGCTGTGGCCGTGGCATAGGCTGGCAGCTGTAGCTCCGATTAGACCCCTAGCCTGGGAACCTCCACGTGCCGTGGGTGCGGCCCTAAAAATGACAAAAGACAAAAAAAAAAGAAAGAAAAGCCATTGGATATATTTTGCTTGATTTGCTTTATCAGCTAGTCACATGTCACATACATTGTTTTTCTTTCTTTTTTTACATCAATTTATTTATTTTATTAAAAAAATTTTTAATTATTATTGATTTACAGTGCTCTGTCAGTTTCTGCTGTACAGCAGAGTGACCCAGTTATACATATATATATATATATATATATATATATATACATTCTTTTTCTCACATTATGCTCCATCATGTTCCATCGCAAGTGATTAGATATAGTTCCCTGTACTGTACTGCAGGTGTTTTTCATTTTTAAAATGATAGAAATTATTCATCTTTGTGTGGGTGAAAAAAAATCAAACTGTATACTTAGCTAAAGTGAAAAATGAGTGTTCATTTATCCTTTCCATTCCTCCATTCTGCTCTTCTCTCCAAAATGTTCTTCTTTACCTTTATCTATGCATTCACAGACATATATAGGCTTTTATTTCTTAAACATAAATTGGAATATATTCACTTATTTAGTTTTTCCCCTAAAATATATATGCCTTTTCATTTCGTATATACTTTAGGTTGTATTGTGCTATTCTGTGGTATGAATTACCGTAACTAATCTCTCTAAGGATTAATGTTTAGATTGTCTCCATAGTCTTGTTTAAATCATCTACAGTGAATATTCTTATATACGTATTTTTGTATAAGTATGAATAGCTACATTCTTAGAAGTAGAATTCTTGGTTCAAAGGGAATGTGCGCTTTAAGTATTGAAGTATACTGTTAAATTGTACCTCAAAAGGGTGTTCCAGACTATGCTCCAGTATTAGTGTATAGACATATTTTCATTCCCACACCTTCACTACCATTGCATATTATCAGTCGTAAAATTTTGTGAATTTTTTTTTTAAATGGGGTTGGTAGTGGTATCCCATTGTTGTAATTTGCATTGAAGTGATTACCAGTGAAATTGAGCTTTTAAAACATGTTTAATGGGAAGTTCCTGTTGTGGCTCAGTGGTAATGAGCCCAACTAGTATCCATGATCCCTGGCCTCGCTCAGTGGGTTAAGGATCCGGCATTTCCGAGGACTGTGGTGTAGGTCGCAGACACGGCTTGGATCCTGTGTTGCTGTGGCTGTGTTGTAGGATGGCAGCTACAGCTCCGATTTGACCCCTAGCCAGGGAACCTCCATATGCTGCAGTGTGGCCCTAAAAAGCAAAAAAAAACAAAAAACAAAAAACAAACAAACCCATATTTAATGGCCTTTTATTTTTCTGTGAATTGCCTAATTATAGCCTTTGCCTTTTTTTTCCTATTGGATTTCTTTTCTTAATTCTTACTGATTGATGGGTGCCCCTTTCAGCCAAGCTTGAAACTTGGCTAGGAGCCATCTTAAATTCTCTCTGTTCTTTGACCCTGCCCTCTGGATAACCAGTTAATTAGGAAGGCCCACCCACTTAGCTTACTAATTATTTCTTTGTTGGGCTTCTTTCTAGCTTTACCACCACTGCCTCTCATGCAGACTTTCCTCTTGCCTGGACTGTTCAGCTAGCCATGTAACTGCCTCTAATCTTCACCCTTGCAACTGCTGGAAATATTTGATACAGAAGCCTTAGCACATCATTCCCTATTTAAGACTCTTTGGAAGTTCCCGTTTTTTGCACTCAGGATGAAGTATAAGTTTGTTAATATGGCCTTTAAGGTGTTCTGTGATCTGGTTTACAGCTGCCACTCCTTGCTTTGGATTTTATGTTCTGAATTGCCTTTTATAGCCTATCAATATCATGTTCCTTTTTTAAGGCTGACTTTCTCTGGTTTACTTCCATTTTCCCTTTTTTTTCCTTTCTTTTTTGTCTGCTCCCAGCCGTATAGAAGTTCCTTGGCCAGTGATCAGACCTGTGCCCAAGCTACTGCAGTTACAATGCCGGATCCTTAATTCTCTGCACCACAAGAGAACTCCCCGTTTTTCTTTTAAGATTCATTTCAGGCATTAAATCCTCCCAGATACCTTCTCTAATTTTCCCTTTCCATTCTTATACTTTCATAACGCCTTGTGCATTTGTAGGTATTGGATTATATTATTATTTTCACCATTTCTTGCTTCCTAGACTGAGTGCCATTTGAGAAGTTAAAATGTCTATGTATTCTCAGTGCTTCTCATAGGTCCTGGCATGTTCTTGTTTGTTTAATGAATGAAGAAAGGATGGGGGAATACAGGAAGATTAAAAAAAATGTATATATATATATATTTCTATTTCCAATTAAAAAAAATATATATATATATTTCTATTTCCAATCCAGACCTTTGCTCCCAACTCAGACTTATATATCCAACCTACCTACTCAGTATCCCTAGTTGGATGTTTAGTAGATGTATCACACTGCTTCATCTGCAGCCTTTCCTGTATGAGGGAGTGGCAACTCTCCTTCCAGTTGCCTGGGCCAAAAATCTTGGTGATTGTTTCGTTTGCATACTACATCTGGTCTATAAGGAAACCTTACTTGCTCTACCTTCAAGATATATATATATATATATATATATATATATATATTTTTTTTTTTTTTTTTTAATAAAAGATTTTTTTTTTTTCTTTTATGGCTGCACCTGCAGCATATGGAAGTTCCCGGGCTAGAGGCTGAATCAGAGCTGTGGCTGAGGCCTATGCCACAGCAACACCTGATCTGAGCCACAGCTTGTGGCAACACTGGATCCTTAACTCACTGAGCAAGGCCAGAGATCAAACCCACATTCTCACAGAGACAATGTCAGGTCCTTAACCTGCTGAGCCACAATGGGAGCTCCCAAGATATATTTGAAATCCAACCCCTTCTTGCCATCTCACTTGCTATCAGACTGGTACAAGCTGCCCTTATCACTTACTTAGATTACTACAGTAACCTCCTCAGTGATCTATTTATGTATAACCTTACAGTCTGTAGTCAACATAGCAACCAGAGTGTTTCTTTTAAAACAGTGAGATTACATCACTCATCTGATCAAAATCATCCAGGGCTCCCTGTTTTAATCTTAGTAAAAGCCAGAGTCCTTACCACGGCCTCCACAACTTTATTTTACATGACCTCTCATTATCTCTGACCTTGTTTCCTACTGCCTTCCCACTGGCATACTACATTTAAGCCACATTCAGCTTCCCTGTTCTTTGAACATTTCAGATTCATCTCCTGCTTTGGGGCCTTGATCCTGACTATTGTCATTGCCTAGAACACTCTTCCTCTAGATAACTGCATAGTTAATAATCACCTCTTCAGGTTTCTGCTCATATGTCACCTGTATTAAGCTTGTCCTGATTACCCTATTTACAGTTGCACAACCACTCCCCTACGTTGCTTTCTGGATCACCCTTTCTCTCTCTCTTTGCATAGCATTTATCATTTACAACATAGAATATATTTTACTTATTATGGTCCTCATTTTTCTCTTTACTAGGGTCTGAGCACTGTAAGAGTGGGATTTTTGTCTCTTTTGCTACCTTCAGTAGTGTCTAGCATGTAATAGGTGCTCAGTAAATAATTTGTCAGTGAATAAATGAAGGTCAGAGGACTGGAATTCTTGATGCAGTCCAAGAAGTAGTTGATTAAAAGTAAGGAAGAGAAATTAAGGATAGGAGTTTGTTATCAGAGGTGGACTCTAGGAATATAGCTCTAAAGAAAGCAGTTGAAGAACTCCAGCCTTATGAGTTCCCGTTCTGGCACAGCTGGATTGGAAGTGTCTCTACAGCACTGGGACAGAGGTATAATCCCCAGCCTGGCACAGCGAGTTAAGTATCTGACACAACTCTGGCTCAGATCTGATCCCTGGTCCGGGAACTCCTTATGCCATAGGGCAGCCAAAAAAGAAAAACAAAAAACAAACTCTTGCCTTGAAGTTCCTATGTGGAACAGTGAGTTAAGGATCCAGCATTGTCATTATGGCAGCCTGGGTCGCTGCTGTGGTGCGAGTTCAGTCCTTGACCCAAGAACTTCCACAAGCCACAGGCGTGGCGGAAGAAAGAAAAACTCCTGCCTTTATGAAGCTTACTTTCTAGTTAGGGAAATGTATAGTAAACCATACTAAATACATATATATTATGTTTGATAGTTTTACCTGCTAAGAGAAGGGAGAGTGACATTTTAGATAGGTTGGTCAAGAAGGTCTTCCTGAGAAGGTGCCATGTGAGGTAAGAAGAAAGGGGAAGAATGAGCCTTGAGAGTACAGGGGTAAGAATATTCCATGCAGAGGGGTAATGTAGATAATGCTGAGACTGGCTTCATCCAGTGGAGTATGAGGAGAAATAGCCTGTAAGAAGAACCATATTGTAGGTAAGCAAGGAGGGAGGTTAAGAGGCCATTGTTTGCTAGCCGCCTTCTAGAACAGAATCATTTTTTTCTTATTTTCTTCCTATTAATTTTTTTTGGCCACACTCAGAGCATGTGAAACAGAGATTGAACCTGTGCCACAGCTGCGACCTGAGTCACAGTAGTGACAACACCAGATCCTTAGCCCACTGCCCCACCAAGGGAACTCCAGAATCATTTTTTTCTTACAATAAAAGAAAAAAGAATGATCTTTTTTTATTTTAGCTATTGCTTTTGCAGATTATTTTTTTGTGTTTGGGAAGCCATTCAAGAACTGATGATGACAAATTACGTTCTTTAAAAACAGACTTGTGGTTGCTGAGGGGGAGGGCGAGGAGGAGGGAATGGGATGGACTGGGAATCTGGGGTTAATAGATGCATTTGGAATGGATGAACAATGAGATCCTGCGTATAGTACTGTGAACTGTATCTAGTCACTTGTGGTGGAGCATGATGGAGGATAATGTGAGAAAAAGAATGTATATATAAATGTGTGTGTGTGTGTGTGTGTGAGACTGGGTCATTTTTCTGTACAGTAAAAACTGACAGAACACTGTAAATCAGCTATAATGGAAAAAATAGAAATCATTTTAAAAAACATATTTTAGAGAAGTTTGGTATCATTACCTTTTGTGGACAGCAGAGGGAACCATTTTGCCAATTATCTAAATCTAGAAGGCGATTGTTTTGAGAAAAAGCCCTTTCGTTCACTGTTATGAAAAAAGACTAGTTCTTCCTTGGATTTTTTTCTTTTAAAAAAAACTTGTTTTCTTCTAGAGCTCTCTTAATATTTATTTTTACGGCTATACTGATAAAAGAAAATTCGATTGAGTATTCATGAAATTAAGAATTAATGAACAGTATGAAAATCATTACAGAATCTATTGAATTTTGTCTGTAACTTTTTCTGGTTTTTGTTACTTGCCAGCCAATAGGATTGATAACATACTGTCATATTGGGATTTCTTTTTAGGTTATACATTTGAATCTTAAAATTAGTTCTGTCTCTTGGATCATGTCTGTCTTAATTCTGTTTTGTAGCAGAAAATGTATATTGCCATTTGCACTTACTTTGCTCTGGAAAGTCTTACTCTTAAAAGACAGTGTAAGGTCCTAGAATCCTTATGTGTGCCTTGAATGTTTTCTGCATTCTGTGAATGTCCCCCACAAATTTATCAGTTGTCATGGTTATCCTTTGTAAAATCTGCCGCCCTTTTATTTCCTTTATGTTATAACTGACAATTGACATTTAGCCCCTTCATGAAGTGTCAGTATGTAATTCTGCTTCCTACTTACCAGCTCTTTATCAAATATGTTCACCAAGCTAACTTTTGCCCTGCTGACTTTCAGGGTGGTTTGTATTTATTTATTTATTTTTTGCTTTTTAGGGCCATACTCATGGCATATGGAGGTTCCCAGGTTAGGGGTCTAATCAGAGCTACAGCTGCTGGCCTATACCACAGCCACAGCCAGGCCAGATCTGAGCTGCATCTGTGACCTACACCACAGCTCACAGCAATGCTGGATCCTTAACTCACTGAGTGAGGCCAGGGATCGAACCCACAACCTCATAGTTCCTAGTTGGATTCATTTACGCTGCACCATGATGGGAACTCTAGGGTGGTTTTTAAGAATCAAATTAAGAATATGCAATTAGGAGTTCCCTTTGGCTCAGCAGTTAATGAACCTGACTAAGATCCATGAAGATTTGGGTTTGATCCCTGACCTCGCTCGGTGGCTTGAGGATCTGGCATTGTCATGAGCTGTGGTATAGGTTGCAGATGTGGCTTGGATTGGCGTTGCTGTGGCATAGGCCAGTGACTACAGCTCCAGTTCGACCCCTAGCCTGGTAGCCTCCATATGCCATGGGTGCGGCCCTAAAATTAAAAAAAAAAAAAAAAGGAATATGCAATTAAAGGACTTCAAAGGCTAATAATTAAGGAACTTTCAGGTTGCAAGGGTGTAAAGGGTAACAGTGGGAAAGTATGGTATGATGAGATGGTTTTAAAGGGGACATATAAAAAAGGAACCAACTTACTAAGTATGTTTTTAAAATTATATCTTGGTAAAAGAGTTAGTTGAGACCTTGTTTACTATTCTCCAGGTGATTCCTTGGAGAATCATTTTAAAAAATGTTTACTGTTGGGTACTGTGCAGGAAATAACAATAGGGAAAAGATGTGGTACCTGCTTTTTAAAAATCCCCTTTTCTCATATTGGAGTGAACACATTTTAACAATAGTTTCCCTTTTTTTTTTTTTTTTTTTTTTTGCTTTTTAGGGCTGCACCCACAGCATATAAAGGTTCCCAGGCCAGGGTTCGAATCGGAGCTATAGCTGCCGGCCTACATCATAGCCACAGCAATACCAGATCCAAGCCGCATCTGCAACCTATTACACAACTCACAGCAACGCCAGATCCTTAACCCACTGAGTGAGGCCAGGGATCGAACCCTCAAACTCATGGTTCCTAGCTGGATTCATTTCCACTGCACCATGATGGGAATTCCAATGGTTTCGCAGTTGAAGGCAGGAGTGCCTCTGTGGTGGGCCTAGGCTTGGGCAAATATTGGTCAGGGAAACCTTAAATAGGCCAGGAGAACTGGGCTTTGAAGTGTGGATGAGTTGGAGTTGGCCAGGCAGATGATTGGGTGTAGGGTGTTCCAAGAAACTGGCTATTTCACTTTAAAATCTAGCTGTAATACTTATGGTATAGTCTTAGGCAATTGTGCATCAGTTTTGTCTTCTTTATCTTTTTGTCCTTTTGTTTTTTAGGGCCATACCTGCAGCATTTGGAGGTTCCCAGGCTAGGGGTCTGATCGGAGCAGTAGCTGCCAGCTTATGCCAGAGCCACAGCAGTGCCAGATCTGAGCCACATCTGCAACCTATGCCACAGCTCATGGCAATGCCAGATCCTCAACCCATTGAGCACGGCCAGGGATCGAACCCGCGACCTCATGGTTCCTAGTTGGATTCGTTTCTGCTGCGCCACAACAGGAACTCCAGATTTGTTTTCTTTAAAATGGGGATAATGGAGTTACTGCTATGGTTCAGTGGTAATGAATTCAGCTAGTATCCATGAGGATGTGCGTTCAATCCCTGGTCCTGCTCAGTGGGTTAACGATCCAGCTTTGCTTTAGCTGCAGTGTAGGTCAGAGATGTGCCTCGGATCCCGTGTTGCTGTGGCTGTGGTGTAGGCCAGCAGCTGCAGCTCCGATTCGACCCCTAGCCTAGGAACTTTCATGTGCCGTGGGCGTGGCCCTTAAAAAAAGGCAGAGAGGGATAATAATTGCACTGACCTCATAGGGTTGTTGTGAGAATTAAATGATTACATGGAATATATTTAAACTGTACCTGGGCATATACTAAATAACTGGAGGGTTTACTTTTAATGTTACCATTCTAGAGATCTAGGGGATATAATCGGTAGGCGTGGTCTTCCATTGAATGTGAGTCTTAAGGAGAAAGGATGTGACTAGGATAGTGGTTCTCAGCCTTGGATGCACATTAAGAATCACCTGGGCAATTAAAACGTGTTGCTGCTTGGGCCCCACTGCAGACCAGCATGACCCCAGGCGATTCTAATGTTCACTCTGGCTGAGAATCACTGGTTTAGGACCATTTCCAGATTTCTGGCTTGGGTGACTGGGTTGCTGGTGGTGCCATTTACTAAGATAAAAAGCAAATTGAAAAAAAAAAAAGAAGATGTTGCTTTTAAACATAACACTTGAACTTTCTAAGAATCCTGTTAGCATTTGCATGCCTTAACTTATTATAACTAAGGAATACTTCTTAGTATTTGTTTCTGGATTCGCTGTCATAAATGACACCAGACTATATGATGTTCTTATGTCTGCATTTTATACTTGTGAGTTTAAAATATTATCTGCTGCTTTTCCTTCTCTTGGACTTATAACCTTCAAAACACCCTGTAATTTACATATTTTTGTTTGACTCCCTCTTTTAAAATTTCTTGTTATTGTTTCCTTCCCTCCATCCTATCTGGCTCCCTAGCCACTGCTGCTGCTAATACTAGAATGTAAGCGCCACCAGAACAGGGATCTTGATATTCTTATTCACCAATGAATGCTGAATTCCTGGTACATAGTATATTACCTATACATATTTCTTGAATGAAAGTCTGGTTATGTTTTCATTTAGGTTCTTGGCTCTGTTCCAGAGTAAGTGAGCTATTGTAGAGCAGAGTTTCGGAGGGATATGCGAGAACTCTTTCTTCCTGTATTGATGAACATGAAACTTAATTTCTGGTTGTTGAACATTGTACAGTTGAGCAAATGCTTCTTAATATATCTTAACGAGAACTTTTTTTTTTTAATTTTTTGGTAGGAACCACCAAAGCCACCCCTAAATAATTTTAAAGTGGGAATGAAACTTGAGGCTATAGACAGAAAGAACCCTTATCTGATCTGCCCTGCAACTATTGGAGGTGTTAAAGGAGATGAAGTATATATCACATTCGATGGCTGGAGTGGAGCTTTTGATTATTGGTGCAAGTATGATTGTCGAGATATTTTCCCAGTTGGATGGTGTCACCTGACAGGAGATGTATTACAACCACCAGGAACTCATGGTAAGATAATAACTAACTAGTATATGTTCTTCCATTTTATTGAAGTTAAATCTGTTATTGGCATCGAGGTTAGGACTTCATGCCCATTTAAGGGGCAGCAGACAGAACAGTGAGGGCACAGTCCAGGCTAGAGAACTGGAGGTAAAAGAAGGCTATAATTAGATTTTTGAGGGCCAACATCATAGTCTGAATTAACAGTCCACACTGGAGAATATGGGCAAAGCTTCAGGTCACACTTAGACCATTGATGCCTTGCTGCTGTAAGCATTTTAGAGTGTTTAGTACCTTTATAGTTGATACTCTGTTTAAAATTACACATGATATTCCATTGTTTATATCGATAGTTTTTTAAAGGTTGGGCATTCCAACTGTTATATATATATGTTTGACATTATTTTGGTTGTTTTTTCAGGTTAAATTGATAGTTTGATAATGTTAAGTAAAATCTGCTTGTCAGTGAAAATTTTTGATGTGGAAGCCATTGTAGGTCAGTATGTTATTTTAGTCATATGTTTGTCAGTTGTAATGCTATGCTTCCTAAGTTGAATACTGTATCATCTAGTCTAGATATTTCTTTTCAGAGAAAAGTCATCAAAAAATATTGAAGCTCCTTGGCTGATTCTTCTAAGGACATAGACATACCTAACCTGACCTTCAGTGCTGGTATAACTGCTCAAATTTAAGTGGAGTCTGAGTCAGTGGCCTAAGTTAAATAAATGTAAACTTATTACTGGAATCAAATGTAAACATGCTTAAAATTTATCCCACTAATTTTTTTTATTTATACCAGAAAAAAAGAACGATGCATATAGAAAAATGAGTAGGTAATATGGGAAGAGGGCAGGCTAGGTATGAGCATATAGCCTTGTTATTCTTGTAACTGCTGTTAGAATCTTCTGTAATTTGGAACTTTAACACATCCCATTATACTACAATATCACATACCATGATGTTATTTTTATTAAGTACCTCTTTTACCAGTTCCCTGCTGTCATAAGTTTAGGAAACATTACTGGTTGATTTCACTGTAAAATTTAGTATGATACAGATTTATGAGCATATGATACTAAGATAAGGTATAGTCTCTGCCCTCAAAAGTTTACCTTCTAGTGGCAGAAGGATGAGTTAGGAGGATAAACTTTGTAAAAAAAAAATATGTGATACAGTTAGTAGTGTAAAAATAGAGAATGTATGCTAGGTCTGAAGGTGGCCCAAAGACATCCAGTCTGTTTAGGCTGGAAGTAAAGGTGGCTGGGTAAAGGAAAGCTTCACAAAAAGACATATGATGTGAGTATTTAAAGAGGAGAAGGAGTTTGCCAGGCAGAATTTTACCCAAAGAGTAAAATTACACAGTATGTTCTGAAAAACTGGTGAGTTCAGTGTGGGACATGGTGACTTTGGAATGTGTGGCCAAGAATGCTGTTGTCCTCCAATATCTGGTTTCTCTCTTTTTTAAAAATTATTTTTTAAAGCTTTCTTTTTTTTTTTTTTTTTTTTTTTTATTTTTTAGGACTGCACCTGCGGCATATGGAAGTTCCCAGGCTAGGGGTTGAATCAGAGCTTCAGCTGCCGGCCTATACCACAGCCATAGCAACGTGGGATTTGAGCCGCGTCTGTGACCTACCACCACAACTCACGGCAATGCCGGATCCTTAACCCACTGAGCAAGGCCACGGAACGAACTGCATCCTCATTGTACTAGTCAGGTCCATTGCCACTGAACCACAATGGGAACTCCAGTCTCCCTTTTTTTATTCTTGTGGCACAGTTTGCCTGCCTAACACAAAAACTAAATTTCCACCCTTTCCAGCAGTTAGATATGGCCATGAGAGTTAATGGGATAAGAGTACAGGTAGTGTGTTCTGTTTCCAGGAAGTGTATTACAGAGAGGTGAATGTACCCTTCTCTTTTCCTTCTTGCTTCTGTCTTGCTGCCAGGAATGTGGTTGTTTTGGGTGGAGCTCCATCTTGAACTAAGAAATTGGAACCATTTTGTAAGTATTGTGAAGTAGAAAGCAGAAAGGAGTCAGAGTCCCTGAGAACTTTGTGGAGCAGAGTTTTTGTACTAGCCTATTCCAAATTGTTACTTGAGAGAAATAACTTTTATGATACATAAGGCACTATTTTAGGCTTTTCTATTACTGTTAACTGAATTTCATTCTGATTCAGAGTAATTTAGGACATCCGGGTGGACATGTCCATTTGATTGAGACACATGCAGGTATGAAGCCTAAAAAGTTAAGTCTTAGTTGATAAAGCAGATTTGAGAATCATCATGTTCATTCAAGTAAATAGTCAAGTATTAGAGGTGCTGGCAGGGAGAGTGGTGGGCAGCTTACAAGTCTTGTTGATAC
This sequence comes from Catagonus wagneri, assembly GCA_004024745.2. NCBI lineage: Eukaryota > Metazoa > Chordata > Mammalia > Artiodactyla > Tayassuidae > Catagonus > Catagonus wagneri. Next base: position 1,871,031 of record PVHT020000195.1, read on the forward strand.
CAGTAAGTGGTGGAGGTTTTGGTCATGGTTTTAATTGTGCTTGTGTAATAGGTGGAGGTAGAAGAGGACCAACAACAGAACCTTGTGGGTCAACATTTAAATAATTCTAACACTTGAATCATCTGAGAGAGCTTATTAAAAGGCTGATGCTGGAGTTCCTGTTGTGGCTCAGCAGGTTAAGAACTGACATTGTGTCCATGAGGATGTGGGTTTCATCCCTGGCATTGTTCAGTGGGATAAGGGTCCACTGTTGCTGCAAGTTGCAGTGTAGGTCACAGTTGCACCTTGGATCCAGTGTTTGCATTAGCTGTGGTGTAGGCCCCAGCTGCAGCTCTAAAGTTCCCTATGGGAAGTTCCCTAGTCCAGGAACTTTCATATGTTTCAGGTGCAGTGGTAAAAAGAAGAAAAAAAAGCTGATGCCCTGATACTCATATTTAGGTGTTCTGAATCAGCAGGTCCAGAGTGGGGATCAGGTATTTCCATTGCGCATGGTTTGAGGCCCAAACTTTGAGGAACACAAGAATAAGAGATGGGTAGATGATAAATTCAATTTAGGACACTGAGAAAAAAGTATGTATAAATGTAGGAGAACCACTAGGTTGAGTCCCTCAACAATAGGAGAGGAAAGATTTTAAGCAGTAAGTATTCAGCACTATCAAATGCAGCATAAAAGTTGAGGGAGATCTCATTAATGGTCTTTTAAGTAAAAGCGTGGTTGCTGGAATTTGAAAAAGCAGATTTAGAGAGCTGAGTAAATAGGAGATGAAAAGTGTTTTTTAAAAATACTGCTTCACATTTGATCCAGCAATCCCTCTCCTGGGCATCTATCCAGAGGAAACCATGACTCGAAAAGACACATGTACTCCAGTGTTCATTGCAGCACTCTATGCAATAGCCAGGTCATGGAAACAACCTAAATGCCCATCGACAGAGGAGTGGATAGGGAAGATATGGTACATACACACAATGGAATATTACTCAGCCATTCAAAGGAATGAATTACCAACATTTATAGCAACATGGATGGACCTAGAAATTATCATGCGAAGTGAAACCAGTCAGACAATTAGACAGCAACACGCAATGCTACCACTTACATGTGGAAACTAAAAAAAAAAAAAAAAAAAAACAATGAACTTCTTTGCAGAACAGACAATGACTCACAGACTTTGGAAAACCTTGGTTTTTCAAATAAGACAATCTGAGAGGGGGGGTGGGGGGATGTCCTGTGGGTTTAGGACACAAAATTATCAAATTGACTTGTGATGATTTTTGTACACCTATAACTGAAATAAGAGTCATTGTTAAAAAAAAAAATACTGCTTCACCAATGCGTTCTGAGATACGCCTTTTCTGTTCTTTAACATTGGGCAGTTCACCAGTTAAAGTGAAATTTACAACCTTTACCTTGATTTATGTGCCTTTACCTGCCACCATTTATAATTGTCTTCAAGATTTTGTCTACATTCATTGAGAGTGACATTAGACAGTGTGATAATTTTTGCTTCAACCATAAAATGTAATTTAGAAAACTCGAGAAGGAAAGTCTGTTGTATTTACCCACAGTTCTGTCCTTTCAGTTGTTCTTTATTCCTTCCTGATCTTTATTTTTTTTTTTGTCTTTTTGCTTTTTTATGTAGAGCCGCACCCGCAGCATATGGAGGTTCCCAGGCTAGGGGTCTAACAGGAGCTGTAGCCGTTGGCCTTCGCCACAGCCACAGCAACGTGGGATCCGAGCCGCGTCTGCAACCTACACCACAGCTCACGGCAACGCCGGATCCTTAACCCACTGAGCAAAGCCAGGGATCGAACCCGCAACCTCATGGTTCTTAGTCGGATTCGTTAACCACTGAGCCATGAAGGGAACTCCTTTTTTTTTTTTTCTGTCTTCCTTCTTGATCTTTAAGTACTCCTTTTTTCATGTTTTTTTTTCTGTTTAGAGAATCCTTTTAGTCATTCTTTTAGGGTACGTTGGCTGGCAACAAATTTTGTTTTCCTTCATCTAAGAATGTCTTTATTTCCCCTTCATTCTTTTTTTTTTTTTTTGTCTTTTTGGAGCCACACCTGCGGGATATGGAGGTTCCCAGGCTAGGGGTTGAATCGGAGCTGTAGCAGCTGGCCTACTCCACAGCCACAGCAACACCAGATCCGAGTCACGTCTCCAACCTACACCACAGCTCACAGCAACGTCAGATCCTTAACCCACTGACCGAGGCCGGGGATTGAACCCACAACCTCATGGTTCGAAGTTGGATTCGTTTTCACTGCACCACAATAGGAACTTCTCCCCTTCATTCTTGAAGGGTGGTTGCTGGATATAGAATTCCAGGTTGGCAGTTGTTTCTTTCAGCACTTAGAAAATGTTGTGCAACTTTCCTTCTGGCTTCCATGGTTTCTGATGAGAAATTTGCTTTTATTTGAATTGTTTTTCCCCTGTAGGTTCCATTATGATTATGGATCTGTTTTTCCAGTGTTTACTTTATGTGATATCTGTTTTGTGGCTACATTATCAGGTGTGTACAAATTTTGAACTCTATAACTAACTTCCCAGTCAGTTGAACCTTCTATAGTAATGTTCTTTATGGTTTTTGTTTGTTCTCATTTTTTTTTTAACCTTAAAGTCTTCTTTACCTTGTATTAATGTGGTCATACCAGCTCTTGTTGGGTTGGTGTTCTTATTCTCTCTCTCTCTCACCCCCTCCCTCCCTCCGTCCCTCTGTCTAATGTTCAACCTTTATCTGTCCTAATCTAAAAAGAAACATTTCAGAGTTCCCGTCATGGCGCAATGGAAACGAATCCAACTAGTAATCATGAGGTTGTGGGTTCAGTCCCTGGCCTCAGTGGGTTAAGGATCCGTTGTTGCTGTGAGCTGTGGTGTAGGTTGCAGATGTGGCTCGGATCTGGCGTTGCTGTGGGTGTGGTGGAGGCCGGCAGCTGTAGCTCAGATTAGACCCCTAGCCTGGGAACCTCCATATGCCATGGATGCTGCCCTAAAAAAGACAAAAAAATAAATTAAATTAAAAATAATAAAAAGAAACACTTCTTGCAAATAGTTGAATTTGATTTTTTGGCCAGTCAGCCAGTCTTTCTTTTAACTTTAGCTTTTAATCTATTTATAGTTATCGTAATCCCTCTTCTTGTTTGGAAGTTTTGCACTATATATTCTCTATTTTAAATTATTTTAAAAGATTTTTTTGGCCACTTTGATGTGTGTGGAGGTTCCTAGGCCAGGAAGTTGCTGTGACAACTGCTGTGACAACACCAGATCCTAAACTGCTGGCCTCTGGAGACCTCTACCTGTTCTTCTAATAACCTAGGAATTTTAAAGTGTTTTCTTAAAGGAGGTTTGAAATTAATCAGTGTATTTATTCTGCACTAAGACAATAAAAGGAGCTTAGAATACTCATTTATTCCCTTCAGATTAATTTTATTACTGTTATATATTTCAATTATATATTTTTATAATCTTATAAACTATTATTATGTTTAAGTAGTCAATATTTGTTGAGATTCACCAACGTATTCAATATTTTCTTTGCTCTTTATTCCTTCTTAGTATCTCAAGATATAATCTGAGATTAATTTCATCTGGGATTAATTTTCTTCTACCTGAGGTTGATCTTTCAGAAGTTCCCTTAGTGAGAGTCTCCTTGTAGCATGCTTTCTCAGTTTATGCTCATTTTAATATATCATTATTTCATCTCCTTCCTTGAAAGACATTCTCTGGGTGTAGAATTCTAGGTTGATAGCTATTTCAGCACAGTGAAGATATCATTCTTTTGCCTTTTTGATTTTCATTGCTATTGGGAATTTAGCTATCACAGTATTTTTCCTCTGTAATTTACTCCCTGGCTACTTTAATATTTTCATTCATCTTTGATGTTTTGCATTTTCATTCTGGTACTTCTAGGTGTGGATTTTGTCGAATATTGGCAAGACCACATATATACAAATGATGAGTTGTTTACTTTTCATTGTGAAGAATTTTTTAATATTTGATATTGTAATTTAACTTTTATCATTGTTCAGGATTTCAAATCCCATAAGTAGTTTGACATTGTAAAGCATTTTTTATGACTACTTTGTTTTAATGGCTGTACCTGTGGCATATGGAAGTTCCCAGGCTAGGGGCTGAATCAGAGCTACAGCTGCTGGCCTACATCACAGCCACAGCAATGCCAGATCCGAGCCGTACCCGCAACCTATGCTGCAGCTCACGGTAATGCCAGATACGTAACCCACTGAGCAAGGCCAGGGATCAAACCAGCATCCTCACGGACACTTTGTTGGGTTCTTAACCTGCTGAGCTGCGAGGGGAAGTCACAACTGTATTTCCTTTTTTTTTTTTTTTTTGTCTTTTTAGGGCTGCACCCATGGCATATGGAGGTTCCCGGGCTAGGGGTCAAATCAGAGCTGTAGCCGCCAGCCTACACCACAACCACAGCAACGCCAGCTCCGAGCTGCAACCTGTACCACAGCTCACGGCAACACCAAGATCCTTAACCCACTGAGTGAGGACAGGGATTGAACCTGCATCCTCATGGATGCTAGTTGGGTTCATTTCCGCTGTGTCACAACAGGAACTCCCACACACCTTCTTAAACTAGTTGTCTGTTAATGGCCACTTAGATTGTTTCCGTGTCTTGACTCTTGTAAGTAGTGCTGCTTAGGAACATGGAGGTGCGTGCATCTTTTTGAATTAGAGTTTTCATTTTTTCTGGGTGTATGCGCAGGAGTGGGATTGCAGGATCATATGGTAGCTCTATTTTTAGTTTTTTTTTTTTTGGGGACTTCTTAGGGCCATACCTGAGGTATATGGAAGTTCCCAGGCTAGGGGTCGAATCAGAGCTGCAGCTGTTGGCCTACACCACAGCCATAGCAGTGCCAGGGCTGAGTGGCATCTGTGACCTACCCCACAGCTCACAGCAACACCAGATCCTCAACTCACTGAGCAGGGCCAGGGATTGAACCTGCGTCCTCAAGGATATTAGTCGGGTTCTTAACCCACTGAGCCTAATTTTTAGTTTTTAAGTAACCTCCATACTGTTTTCCATAGTGGCTGTATCAGTGTACATTCCCACCAACAGTGTAGGAGGGTTGCCTATTCTATACACCCTCTCCAGCATTTGTTATTTGTAGACTTTTTGATGATGGCTCTTCTAACCAGAGTGAAGTGATATAGTGGTTTTAATTGTCGTTTCTCTAATAATAAGCAATATTGTGCATCTTTTTATTTTATTTTAGTCTTTTTCTTTTTATGGCCACACCCATGGTATATGGCTGTTCCCAGGCTAGGGGTCAAATAAGAGCTGCAGCTGCTGGCCTATGCCACAACCATAGCAACGTCAGGTCCAAGCCATGTCTGCGACCTACACCACAGCTCACTGTAACACCAAATCCTTACTCCACTGAGCAAGGCCAGAGATCTAACCCACATCCTCATTGAATGCTAGGGTTTGTTACTGCTGAGCCATGACAGGAACTCCAGTATTGAGCATCTTTTCATGTGCCTCTTGGCCGTCTGTATGTCTTCTTTGGAGAAATGTCCTTTAAGGTGTTCTGCCCATTTTTTAGATTGGATTGTTTATTTTTTTATTATTTTTTTGCCTTTTGTCGTTTTTTAGGGCCGAACCCACGGCATGTGGAGGTTCCCAGGCTAGGAGTCTTAAGTGGAGCTACAGCTGCCGGCCTATGCCACAGCCACAGCAATGCGGGATCTGAGTCACGTCTGCAACCTACACCACAGCTCACTGCAACGCCGGATCCTTAACCCACTGAGTGAGGCCAGGGATCGAACCCGAAACCTCATGGTTCCTAGTCGAATTCGTTTCTGCTGCGCCACAGCGGGAACTCCTGGGTTGTTTGTTTTTTTGATGTTGAGTTGTATGAGTTCTTTTTATGCTTTAGATATTAACCTCTTATTGATCACATCATTTACAAATATTTTCTCCCATTCTGTAAGTTTCCTTTTGTTTATAGTTTTCTTGGCTTTACAAAAGCTTGTAAGTTTGATTAGGTCCCATTTGTTTATTTTTGCTTTTATTTCTTTTTCCTTGGGAGGCTGATCTAAGAAAATACTGCTACAATTTATGTCTAAGAATATTTTACCTATGTTCTCTTCTAGGAGTTTTATGGTGTCTTATATTTAGGTCTTTTAAGCATTTTGAGGTAATTTTTGCATATTGTGTGAGGAAATATTCTGAATTGATTGATTTACGTGTAGCTGTCCAGCTTTCCCGGCACTGCTCTTCTAAAAATTTTACTAGAGTAGGGAGTTCCAGTTGTGGCGCAGTGGAAACGAATCTGACTAGGAACCATGAGGTTTCGGGTTCAATCCCTGGCCTTGCTCAGTTGATTAAGGATCTGGCATTGCCGTGAGCTGTAGTGTAGGTCACAGACATGGCTCGGATCTGGCATTGCTGTGGCTATGGTGTAGGCTGACAGCTGTAGCTCTGATTAGACCCCTAGCCTGCAAACCTCCATATGCCATGGGTGCAGCCCTAAAACGACAAAAGACAAAAAAAATAAAAATAAAAATTTTACTAGAGTATAGTTGACTTACAGTGTTGTGTTAGTTTCAGGTGTACAGCACAGTGAATTGACTATATATATATGTGTATATATATATGTATTTCCATTCTTTTTTCCCGTATAGATTATTACAAACTATTGAGTAGATTTCCCTGAGCTATACAGTAGGTTCCCGTTAATCATATAGTCTATGCCGTAGTGTGTATGTTACTCCCATCCTCCCAAATGCTCCCTACCTCCGTGGTTTCTCTTATGGTAACCACCAGCAGTGCTTGTTGAAGAGATTATCTTTTCTCTACTCTATATTCTTGCCTCCTTTGTCACAGATTAATTGACCATAAGTGTGTGGGTTTAATTCTGAGCTCTTTATTCTGTTCCATTGATCTGTATGTGTGAATTTTTGACAGTACCATGTTGTTTTGATTGCTGTATCTTTGTAGTATCACTTATGAATACTTTTTGAATATACATAACCCAACCTATGCTAAGGTATAATTTGGAAGCAGTAGAGTAGAAACAAAGATGTGCCCACTGGTACCGCATTCTCATTTGTAAAGATTCACATAAGTCCCCAGAAGAACCTTAGGATTCTGGGGAAGGTGTGATTTTTTTTTTTTTTTTAAGTTGATACTTTGAAAGACGTTGCATATGATTCATTTTGATTTTTTTCAAACACTTATTTACAGATAGATTAATAAGGTTAGTACTATACTTACTAACACAAAGTGAAATACTCTTTTTGAGTAAAAATATTTACTTTAGCCAGTATATCATTCATTAAATGGCAGCTAGCTATAAAATATCATTTCTTACATATAATGTCATATATCCTTGAAATCCAAATATTTTAAAGTTATTTTTAATGTTAAGTTTTTCTAATTGGAAAAGTAATAAATGCTCAAAACAAAAAGTTGAGAAAAGCATGCATAGATAACCATGACAAAAAGTTTTATCTCTATTTGCCTCCATAGTGCCTTTTTTCTTTTTGTTTTATATGTGTATACCTTTAGTACATGCACACGGCCAAATCAGTAGAAAAATGTTGTTATGGTATATTCATTCTTTACAATAACATAGAACAATTTAGAAGAATGAGGGTATTCCTACTTACTGAAATAGAAAACTCTCCAAAATGTATTAATTGAAAAAAAAATCCCCTCAATATGTAACAATATAATGCCATAAAGTCAAAATAAGTATATTTTTATATGTAACTATAGATACATGTATGTAAATACGTAAAGATTTGAAAAGCTATATAGTGTATCAAATCTATAATAATGATAATTTCGGAAAAGTGGTGTAGGGTGGTAAAGGAAGTGGTAATGGGGACTTGTGCTTTTATTTCTGGCCTTTGAAAAAACAAGAATGTATTTGTATGTTATATTTGTGTCTTTAAATTAATTAACAGATTCAGTTTGAAAAGAAATTATCCTGCATATTCTACTTTCTTGCGTACTTTTTCATATCTTGCGACTGCATTCCCATGTGAAATGTATTCCTACAAATTCAGTTTTATCTCTATTTTGTACTCCATCATATGACTATACCACAGTTTATTTAACCAAACTTTTATTTTGTTCGACAGTTGGAATATTTCCATATTTATGTTATGAAATTAGATGATATGAAGAATACATCTTTTGGAGTTCCTGTTGTGGCTCAGCAGTAACGAACCCGACTAGGATCTGTGAAGACATGGGTTCGATCCCTGCCCTTGCTTAGTGGGTTAAGGATCTGGCGTTGCCATAAGCTGTAGTATAGGTCGCAGACGCGGCTCAGATCTGACCTGCTGTGGCTGTGGTGTAGGCCGTCAGCTGTAGCTCCGATTCTACTCCTAGCCTGGGAACTTCCATATGCCACAGGTGCAGCCCTAAAAAGACAAAAAAAAAAAAAAATATATATATATATATATATATATATATATATATGTATGTATATCTTTGCATACTTCTCTAATTATTTACATAAAATAAGTTTGTTGACTCAAGGTTATGTTTCTGAGGCTCACAAATTGTCATTCAGAAAGGTATACTCATTCTTGCCCCCCTCAGAGGAGTGTGAAAATGTTTGTTTCCTTCTCTAGTCAACTTTGAGCATTATCTTCTTATTTTTGCTAATTAAAATTTTTTTTTAATATTCATTTTTGGAGTTCCCATTGTGGCGCAATGGTTAATGAATCTGACTAGGAACCATTAGGTTGTGGGTTCGATCCCTGGCCTCGCTCAGTGGGTTAAGGATCTGACATTGCTGTGAGCTGTGGTGTAGGTTCCCGATGCGACTCGGATCCTGTGTTTCTGTGGCTGTGGCGCAGGCCAGCAGCTACAGCTCTGATTAGACCTTTAGCCTGGGAATCTCCATATGTCGCGAGTGTGGCCCTAAAATGACAAAAAGCCAAGAAAAAGAAAAATTCATTTTTTTAGATTACTAGAGAGTGCCTCTTGGAGGCTGCCATCTTAGATTACTGGAAGTTGAATCTTTTTCTTTCCATATATTTTGGCCGTTAATGTTCCTGTATAATTTTTCTGCTAATTACCTTTTCCCATTTTTTTCTTAGAGTGTTCATTGCCGTGTTGATTTGAGTGCTTCATTCATTGCACATATCAGCCCTTTGTCATGAATGGAAAAACTTTTTCTTAGTCATTTGCTTTTTAATGTTATTTTATGGTATTTTTAGAAAACGTACAGAAATATTAGATTTATTGACTTGAATATTAAGTCCTTAGAGTTAAATTATTTCAAAAGGCACAAGTAATATTAAAAAAATTGAATTTCATAAATTTTTAAAAATTTGTATTGTTTCTGTTCATTTTGAATGTTTCTTAAGCACATTGGAAATACTTGTTTTTCAACCTTTATTTAATTGCTTTTTCAATTATTTTTAGGATATAGCACTCAAAACCTTTTAAAATAATTATTGACTAAAGACAATTCACTTGTGTAGTTTCATAAAGAAATGTTGTGAGGTGTCCATAAATGTTACTTTATTTGGCTTTACATTAAAAGGTTTATGTAAGCTTTACTAGTTTTCTTTACAAGAATTGTAATAAAGTTTAACTTACTGTAAAATTTTTTCTAACAACTCCCCCCCCCCCCCCAGTGTTAATACTTCGGTAATCAGAAATAGCCAGGTTCTTAATCAGGCTTACCACTGGTAGAAAAATCCACTGAAAAACGTATCTTCAGTAGAAAATTCAGCAAGCTCTCTGGGCTTTTTACTCTTGTTCATTTAGGTTTTCCTTTCTTGGCTCTCGTTAATGACTCCACAGTCTTTCAAAGCCCCTTACTTCTGGTTGGTGCTGTCACAGCTCAGATTTATTCTGGAGACCTGTACATGGTGTCTGGTGTGAAAGAGGAAAGACATATGTGTGCTGCTGTGTCCTTGGCAATTTAAGGCTGAGTCAAGTAAACTAAAACATGGTCCACTGTATATTTTTTTCTTGTAGAATTTATTTGATCTTGCTGTTCTGTTTCAATTCGTCCCTCATCCTTTGTATTTTATATCATACTTCTCTATAAATAAATGATAGAAATTTAGGAATGTCCTGTAAACTATCCATTTCTTCTCTTATTGTCCTTCCTTTTTCTTGGGCATATACATACAGTTATAGGAATTTATAGCCAGTCACTTTTTTTTTTTTTGTTTTTGTTTTTTTGGGGCCACACCTGCGTTATATGGAAGTTCCCAGGCTGGTGGCCTATACCATAGCCATAGCCAGGCCAGATCCGAGCCATATCTGCGATCTGTACCACAGCTCACAGAAATGCTGGATCCTTAACCCACTGAGTCAGGGCCAGTGTTCGAACCCGTGTCCTCGTGGATCCTAGTTGGGTTTGTTACTGCTGAGCCACAATGGCAACTCCAGTCAGTCATTTTATTAAAGTCCAAATATTTAATATATGAAGGAGCAAGACCTGGAGTCCAGCAATTTAGGATCAGAACTGGGGATATTGTTATTTTAAAGCCTATGTGTGATTTAAAAAAAATTTTTTTCCCCTCTATTTGGGAAAGTGTGTGATCAAATAGGTTACTATTTTGTTTTATGAACATAATAAATGTTAGGTCTTTAGTCTTCTGAGATGTTGAAGGAATTCAAAAGCAGAGGATTCTTTTAAAAAGTTTGACCTAATATTAATTTTTTTCTAATATTGTGAGATTCAAAGTTTTTTGTTTTGTTTGTCTTATAAATTGCTGCATTATAAAGCATTCTACCTGGGTTTAAAGGTACTTAAATACTTTTAAAATTAACTATAAATTAACCTTCACATTTATATAATTTCTAAAACATTAATGAATTAGGTTTATTTATCTTAAGAATTATACATCATTGATTATAAATTAATGACCAACACTGGTATGAAGTGTCATCTTGTAGTCTAATTCTTTAGGCATTTGTGACCATATAGACCAGGAAAGAGGGCAGCAAGCTTCCAGATGCTTTGAGTATAAGGTTGCAGGATCCCAAGGGTTTAGAGGAATGCCTCTGGTCCAAAGGGAAATGAGGAGGAGGGGAAAACCTGCATTCAAAAAGGTGTAGCCAAGCATTTCTGTCTAATGGCACCATATCCTGTCAGTGATCATTTTAAATCTTTTCTTGATAAAAACCCATCAGTTTATTTGTGCTCCCCCACCCCCTGCCTCTTATGGGAACAGCTTTAATTACCAAGTGAAACTCAATGGTAACATGACATTTCCTTCACAACTTTGTAAAACATTTCTGATCATGAATAACTGATAGAAGTAACATATTAGGTTTTCTTTGTTGGTAATTCAGACATAAATTATATGAATAGGAACTTTATTCTTAAGATTAAAGTAAAAAATAGATTTTAAATACAGTTATCTTGGGCACTCTTAGCTCCTTCTTTTGAATGCTGGCTTATGTTTTATTTTTTATTATTTTTTTTAGTGGTCAAATTGGAATATGGAAATTCCCGGGCCAGAGATTAAATCAGAGCCGCAGTTGTGGCCTATGCCTATGCCTATGCCGCAGCTGTGACAATGCTGGATCCTTTAACTGCTGTGTGCAGCGGGTGATCCAGTCCACCCCACCTCAGGGACCCAAGCCACCGCGGTTGAATTCTTAACCCACTGTGCCACAGCAGGAACTCCAAATGCTGATTTATTTTGTGGTGTGTGTGCACACAGCTATGTATGTTTTAGTTTTAATTAAAATTTTAAGGGAGTGGGTTTTTAAATCTAAACTTTTGATCTTTTAAAAAAATATAACTAGTTGTTTTATATTGTAGTCTTATTTCGTGGCGTGTAACATTTTCCTTTTGGACTGTTTCAGAGTTAGTCTTTTGAGAAGTATTTCAAAGCTTTCAGTGAGCAAACAAGTAGCTCTGCTTCCCACCCCCACCGCATTCTCATTAAAAAAAAAAAAAGAAGAAGAAGAAGAAGAAGAAATTATGGCTACTTTGGCTCTTTGTTCAGGTCACCAGAAGAGTATGTGGGTTGTATAACTTGTGCCTCTCTCTAAATTTTAAAATTAAGATTTTACAGTTTTTCGGACATATCTTCACCAACTTCTCTCTTTTTATATGACTTTCTGTGTTCAGGAAACATAAAGCAGCACTTTTCCTTTCTCTATGTTATGGGTGAGTCAAAAGTAGCAGAGGTGCTTAAAACTAAGACTAAAAAGTTCAAGATATATCAGTCCTATCAGCTTCTGAATAAGCACTCAAGTATTTGTTTAGATTTTTGCCCTTAATTTAGTTAATAACAAAATACAGACTAATATGTTTAGTATATTTGGTACTTTTCCTGTTTGATGTAAATGAAATTGTTAGGAATCCTATCAACCTAGATTATTCACTCAAAAGCCAAGAAATCTTAAACAGCTGATATTTTCTTTTTCATATGAATAGCTTGGAAGAAATTGTGCAAATGAGGTAGCTATTGTGATGCAAAGAAGAAAAAACAAAAAACAAATGACCTTTCTCTGTTTTAAGCATTTCAGCTAAGTACTGTAGTAACTGCAAGCAGAGCCTAGAGCTTATTTCTGTTCTATGATATGTTTTAATAAGTTCTCTTGAGACTATTAAAATGTCTTGGTTTTTAGGACATGTGGTGCAGCAGGAATAACTGTCTAGAGATGCAGTGGGTTGGCAGTTAGATTTTGCATGTCTTCTCATTTCTTTCCAGATTCTCTGACCCAGGGTAACCTTTAGTTCTACTCTGAAGGCAGGAGTGAAGGAAGTTTGAGCAGGTGACTGATGATCACTGTCTGTACAGCCCACAGACAATATGCGAATTACTTTAGCAGTCTTTAGTCCCCTCCCCCCCACCCCCAGCCAACAAATGCAAATAGCTTCATCCCCATTTGCTAGAAACTCAGGCTTGCTCGGGCAACGTGGGCTTTGTTGTTAACTGGCTTCCTCCAGAAAGGCAGTTTTATTCCTGATAAAGGAGAAAGGCTATCAAGTGGAACCTAAATCACCCTTATGGTAAATACAGCAACAAATTGTTTCTCTGGAATATTTCTAAAGGTAGGCATAACCCTAAAAGTTTCTTTATATTGCAGTTGAAGTATGGTTAAAGAAATTCATTGTCTGCTTTGTTAGCTTTTGTATACTATTTATCCCAGCCATTTCTGTTATCTCAAAAAAAAATCCTTTATTTTGTTCTAAATATTACTTGCTGGAGTTGTTGGTGTTCTTATTTTATTGGTAACTTCTAAAAATTGTTTTATGGTACAAGGGAAAAGTCAGATTTTGTTCATTTCCACCATAAAAATGGTTTAAAATAAAAAAGGAACAACTCTATTGTAAGTCAAACTTGATCATTTAAATCTCCAGTTTGTAATGAAAAGTTGCAGATATTTTTCTATAGCTTTGAGGAATATGATGATTTTTCACTGGTATTACATGAGACTTATTAAGAGGATTTTTATGATATAAAAATGTGGATAATCATTTTTATTAGTCATGTCAATATGTTTAATGTGTTCTGTGGAAATTACAGTGGTGACTGCTATCATTTTTTTTTTCTGGGAGCATAATGGAAGTCAATCTATAGAAGTCATTCAATAAGCAAAAAAGACACTATGGTTTAAAAATTAAGTAGCTTTTAAAAGCTCATTCTCGTTAGATGAATTATGAATTGATCTGAAACAACTCCAGTTGGTTATTTTTATGTGAACTTTCTTCTAAAAATATTAAAGGTTTTGGAAACTGTCATTTTCTTTAGTAATATCCTTATAACCAAAATCTTGGTTTCTTATAAAGTGAGCAGATATGAGGAGTAATTGAGAAATAAAATAATCTTCATGGGAAGCATTCCCCCATGAAGCTGAAGGGAGTGGTGTATAATGCATCTATGATCCCCAAGTAGAAAACATATTTTTTAAAATTTATTTATTTATTTATATGTTTATTTATTTATTGTCTGTGACTGGCATGCAGAAGTTCCCAGACCCGTGCCATAGCAGTGACAACGCTGGATCTTTAACCTGCTTCTCTACCAGGGAACTCCAGAAAACGAATATATTTTTAAAACAATACTCTTAAGGCCCTTCTGAATTCTAACGGTGATTTGTAGCTTGTTCTTGGATTTAATGATTTTCTTTCTAGGCTAATACTCGAGATATAATTATTTAATGGTAGAAAAACCGTGTAAATTCTATTTAATTGGATTTTCTTATTTTAATTTTGTGTATATGCCAAGAAAAAAGGCATGTCACTTAGGTTATGGACATAAACAACTTTAACTGGACTTTTGTAAATTGTCTAAGTTAGAGAACTTCCTTTATCCTTTCAATTTTGTTTGGAAAATTTTTCCCAGTAACATTTTAACAAGTTTTCAATAACTTTAAGGTAGAATATTCTATCCAGATAAACATGTGTTTTATAGTAGGCATTTGAAGAGTTTCTTCTCTCTTCTTTAATCTGTTTATCTTAGATCTGCAAGCCCTGTTTCAAAATGGGGAAGAAGGAGTGACTCAAAGCTAAAGATCCTTTTGAATGTTTGGTTTTGGTTTAGTTGTCCAGACATAATTTTTCCCTCCTATGGCTGTACCTGCAGCATATGGAAGTTCCCGGACGGAGATTGAATCTGAGCCACAGCTGCGACCTTTGCTGCTGCTGAGTCAATGCCAAATCCTTTAACCCACTCTGCTGGGCCGGGGATTGAACCTGTACCCGCACAGTGACCTGAGCCACAACAGTCGGATTCTTAACCCATTGTGCCACAGCAGGAACTCCCAGACATAATTTTTGAAGGCTACTGGAAAAGATACAGCAGCACTTCCCAAATGGGGATGTTCTGTCAGACCCCAAAAATAAGTTCTTTTAAAGGAAATCTTTATTTTTCTGAGTGCATGATTTTTTTCTTTGTATGTGAGAGTTACCTTTTATTATATGTTTAAGGTGTTTTTGATACTATAAAACTGTGGTTCTTGTTTAAGAGAGAAACCTACATCATGGGTGGTGAAGGAGAATCAAGAAGGATAATGGAGGAGCTAAGGCAACAGGGCTGGGCTTGTTCATCATGTTGGACTCTCACCTTGCTAGCCAAACCACTTCTGCTTGGTAAATGAACAGGAAACTGGGCAGAGCCTTGAAATTAGAATATGTAACTGGCTGCAAGTTCTGACAAGGGTTAAATTTGAAAAGACAAGTCCCATTTCCATAAAAACCAGGACAGCTACCACTAAAAATTAGAGATCTTTTTTGCTTTGTAACTCCTCCAGTATTTGCCTTCCCCCCTCCTTGTAGTGATTAATTGTAAAACAAATAAACCTTTTAAAATAATGGGTGGGGGTGTCAAAAAAGGACTTTTATGTTTGTTTGGGGTACATTATGAAAGTAAGAGAGTAAAAAAGTGGTGTGGTAGAGAAGTCCAAGTGATGGTAAAAAGAAAAATGATAGCAGAGACCTGTGAGAGGCAGAATGATGTATGGGAGGGTATCTGACCAGAACAGAGTGTCCCTACTACTGTGAATGTTAGGTATCTTATGTCTCTGATATCAGTTGCTGGAGCAGTAGAGGTGCTTTTACTTTTATGTTCTGCTGAGTCAGCCTCTCTGAAAGATTTCTGCCTTGATACTGAGGGGATCTACTCTTTAATGCTGAAACTGCCAGAGACTGAGCTGCAGATTCTGAAGGTTACTGTAGGGATGCAGTGAGCCTGTGTAGTTTTTTCTAATGTTATTTTTAGTGTGCTAGTCTAAAAGTTGTGTGGCGTTTTTTTAATCAAAATAGAATATTATTATGTTTATGTTGAATAATTGTTTTCTTTAGAGACCTCTAAATATTTAGAGTGACTGGGTTCTATTGTTATTCCAGAAAGTGACAAGATTGTTTATTTATGTGGGGGCATTTTATATATTTAATGACAAAATTACTTATTTTTGTTTATAAAACAAGGATAATTGATTAGTAAAATCCAAAAAATTGCTTGCATTCCTGCTGTCTGGATATAATCACCATTAATATTTTGGTGTGTAAGCCTTAATTTAAAAAGTTAGAAAGGATAGAGCCGTCTCTGTGGCACTGTGGGGTAAGAATCTGACTGCAATGCCTCGGGTTGCTGCAGTAGTGCGGCTTTGATTCCTAGCTTGGTGCAGTGTGTTAAAGGATCCCATGTTGCTGCAGCTGTGGCATAGGTCTTAGCTGCGATTTGGATTCAGTCCCTGGCCCCGGAACTTCCATATGCTGTGGGTGCAGCCATTTAAAAAAAAGGAAAAAAGAGTTCCCATCGTGGCTCAGTGGTTAACGAATCTGACTAGTATCCATGAGGACACAGGTTCGATCCCTGGCCTTGCTGGGTGGGTTAAGGATTCCGCATTGCCTTGAGCTGTGGTGTAGGTTGCAGATGTGGCTCGGATCCTGTGTTTCTCTAGCTGTAGTGTAGGCTGGTGGCTACAGCTCTGATTCAACCCCTAGCCTGGGAACCTCCATATGCTGTGGGTATAGCCCTAAAAAGCCAAAAAAAAAAAAAAAAAAAAATTGCTGTTGTGGCTCAGCAGTAACAAACCTGACTAGTATCCATGAGGATGCGGGTTCAATCCCTGGCCTCGCTCAGTGGGTCAAGGATCTGGCATTGCTGTGAGCTGCAGTGGAGGGCAGACAGGGCTTGGATCCTGTGCTGCTGTGGCTGTGGTATAGGGGCAGCTGCAGCTCTGATTTGATGCCTAGCCTGGGAACTTACATATGCCGCAAGTGTGGCCATAAAAAGCAAAAAAAGAAAAAAATTTTTAAATGAATTGTAGACTTAAATGTAAAAAGAAAAATAATTGGAAAAGTTTATTGCCAAATAGTCATTGCGACCAACTGAGGATATCTTCGGAAGTAAATGTTATATTCTTTTCTATGTTCTAGAATTGTATTGATTTGGTCCCATCTACTTCAGTAGTAGATTCTAATAATTAATATCTATAAAATGTGTTATGATTATAAATATTTGTATTAGAGAAAATCACAAGAAAATTTGAAGAGTAAAGAAAGATTATCACCTACTGTGGCTCAGCAGTAACAAACCCAACTAGTATCCATGAGGATTCAGGTTCAGTCCCTGGTCTTGCTCTGTGAGTTAAGGATCAGGCATTGCCATGAGCTGTGGTGTAGGTCTCAGATGTGGCTCGGATCCCAAGTTGCTGTGGCTATGGTGTAGGCCAGCAGCTACAGCTCCCATTTGAACCCTAACTTGAGAACTTCCATATGGTGTGGGTGTGGCCCTAAAAAGGAAAAAGATTATTGGAAGGTACTCCTCCAATATTTGAAGTGATTTTTTTAAGGGTATATATTCAGCCAAGAGAACTGAAAAAAACTAAAGCACCTACCTATAACACTGGATTATTATTAAGGGCGTGTTGATAATTTATTTTCAGCATTACTTTAAATATTTTTCTTTGTAATTTACATGTAAACTCCCTCAAGATTGAAACTGGAAAAATGTTTAACCAAACTACTTAATATTCTGCATTTTGTTCATTAAGTTTATAGAAGAAAATATTTTAATTAAAATACCATGGCTTAGGAGTTCTCTTTTGGTGCATCAGGTTAAGGATCAGGCGTTGTCACTGTAGCAGCTTGGGTCCCTGCTGTGTCACGGGTTTGATTCTTGACCCAGGAACTTCCACATGTCATAGGCGTGGCCAAAAACAAAAAAAACAAAACAAAAAGACCATGTCTTTTCATTTTGTTCCCCCTCACTAATTAAAAATAGTACACAGTTTAAGTAAAGAGCTTGGGCTTTTGGGTGAGACATAGCTGAATCTGAATCCCATTTCTCCTACTTTTACACTTGATGTGTGATACTGGAAGTTACTTAATCTTGCTGAGCCTCTCTTTCTTCATATGTGAAATTGAGATAATAATACTTGCCTTCACAAAATTGTAAAGACAGG
>PVHT020000195.1:1889012-1909101 GCA_004024745.2 Catagonus wagneri
CGAACCCGCAACCTCATGGTTCCTAGTCGGATTCGTTAACCACTGCGCCACGACGGGAACTCCTAAAGACAGGTTTTAATAATATATGTGAAATCACTGGCTCCTTTGAAATTTCACCCCAAACTTTCTAATTTCACCCCAAGTGTGTTTTTTTAATGGGCTAAAATTTGCATAATATAAAATTAACCATTTGAAAATGTACAAATTCAGGAGCACTCAGTACATTCATAATGCTATGCACCTTTGTATAGTTCTAAAACTTGGAGTTCCCATTGTGGCTCAGTGGTAACAAACCCAGCTAGTGTCCATTAGGGTATGGGTTTGCCCCCTGGCCTTACTCAGTGGGTTAAAGATCTGGCATTGCTGTGGCTGTGGTCTAGGCTAGCAGTTGGAGCTCCATTTCGACCCCTAGCCTGGGAATCTCCATATGCCTAACAACAACAAAAAAAAGGAAACTACCCATTAAGCAATTGTTCCCCACTCCCTCTTCTCCCTTGCTTCTGGTAACCACTGATCTGTGTTCTGTTCCTGTGGATTTACCTATTCTAGATATTTCATGTAAATAAGATCATATGAAATGTGATTTTGTGTCTGGCTTCCCTCACTTAGCATAACATCTGTGTCAGAGCATGTATCAGTTACTCCTTTTTTGGCTGAATAATATTTCATCGTATGTATATACTTCACATTTGTTTATCCATTGATAGACATTTCCATCTTTTGGCGTCTTTTAATAGTGCTGCTATGAACATGCCCATACATGTACTTGAGTCCGTTTTCATATCTTTGGGGTATATATACCTGGGCATGGAATTCATGGTTCATATGTTGATTATATGTTTAAGTTTTTTAAGAATCACCAACCTGTTTTCCACAGAGCTGCACAACTTTACAGTCCCACTAGCAGTGTACAGTTTCTCCATATCTTTGCCAACATGTTATTTTCCTTTTTAAAAAATTATAGCTATCTTGGGCGTTCCATCATGGCACAGTGGAAATGAATCCAGCTAGTATCCATGAGGATGTGGGTTCGATTCCTGAACTCACTCAGTGAGTTAAGAATCCAGTGTTGCTGCAAGCTGCAGCATAGGATGCAGATGTGGCTTGGATCTGGCTTTGCTGTGGCTGTGGTGTAGGCCGGCTGCTACAGCTTTGATTTGATCCCTAGCTTGGGAACTTCCAAATGATGCAGGTGCAGCCCTAAAAAGTTAAAAAAAAAAAAAGAAAAACAAAGGATTGG
The DNA here is from genome assembly GCA_004024745.2 of Catagonus wagneri. Classification (NCBI taxonomy): domain Eukaryota; kingdom Metazoa; phylum Chordata; class Mammalia; order Artiodactyla; family Tayassuidae; genus Catagonus; species Catagonus wagneri. The sequence continues at coordinate 1,890,253 of PVHT020000195.1, forward strand.
TCAGAAGATCTGAACAGACCTTTTTCCAAAGAAGACAGATGGCCAAGAAAAGCACATGAAAAGATGCTCAGTATCACTAATTATTAGAAAAATGCAAATCAAAACTGCAATGAGTTATCACCTCATATCGGTCACAATGGCCATCATCAAAAAGTCTACAAACAGTATGTGCTGGAGAGGGTGTGGAGAAAAAGGTACCCTCCTACACTAGTGGTGGGAATAGAAGCTGATACAATTGCTATGGAGAACAGTATGGAGGTTCCTTAAAAAGCAGTATAGAATTACCATGAGAGCCAGCAATCCCAATTCTGGGCATGTACCTGGAGATAAAACCATAATTTGAAAAGACACATGTACCCCAATGTTCATTGCGGCACTATTTACAATAGCCAAGACTTGGAAGTAACCTAAATGTCCATCAGCAGAGGATTGGATAAAGATGTGGTACATATATATATATATATACAATGGGATATTGCTAATCCATAAAAAAGAATGAAATAATGCCATTTGCAGCAGCAACATGATGGACCTAGAAATTAAGCATACGAAGTAAGTCAGAAAAAGACCAATATGAGATCACTGACATGTGGAATCCAATTTAAAATAATACAAAAGAAGTTACAAAACAAACAGACTTAAAGATTTCAAACAAACTTATGGTTATCAAAGGGGAAACATGGGGCAGGGAGGGATAAATTAGGGGGTTGGGATTGACATATACACACCACTGTATATAAAACAAAATAGATTGGTAACAAAGACCTACTGTATAACAGCACAAGGAAATCTACTCAGTACTAACCTAAGTGTAATCCTGTATGGGAAAAGAATCTGAAAAGGAATGGCTGTATGTATCTTTATAACTGATTTACTTTGCTGTATACCTGAAACTAACACAACTTTGTAAAGTCAGCTATACTCCAATAAAATTGAAAAACAAATTATAGCCGTCTTAGTGTGAAGTGGCACCTCATTATGCTTTTGATTTGGAGCCCTTCTTTTTTGAATAGAGTGTATTCTTGTAGTTTATTTTTATTTTTTAATTTTTTTTGCCTTTTTTTAAGGACTGCACATGCGGCATATGGAAGTTCCCAGGCTAGGGGTCGCCTTGGAGCTTCAGCTGCCGGCCTACACTACAGCAACACAGGATCTGAGCCGAGTCTGCAACCTACACCACAGTTTATAGCAATGCCGGCTCCTTAACCCACTGAGCGAGGCCAGGGATTGAGCGTGCATCCTCATGGATACTCGTCGGGTTCGTTATTGCTGAGCCACAATGGAAACTCCTTAGAAGTTGATTTTTAAATTGGTTGGTTAGCATTTGAAGCATATTTTCCCAAGAAAACTGTAATGTTGTAAGCAAGCCATGGTCATCTATTTAATGCATAAACTTCCTGAATTGTCTCTATAGAAATATAGGAACAGAGACAAAAGTTGAATATTAAATATTTATTTATTTAACATTTATTGGATGCCCATTATGTGGCAGGCCCTAGATCAATTGTTGGAGATGTAATAAGTGAACTTACATGGTTCTATGCATTGAAGGAACTCACAGTGTGGTGAGACAGATAAAGTAAAGATAAGATGCTCTAAGATCTGTGCCAGTAGAGATAAATGCAGTATGTGTGGTGTAGGAGCATTAATATCCTATGGTTTGCCTCGGAGCTTAGTGCTAGAATTTTACAGAGCTGGTAATTGAGAAGAGTTTCATATAATGTATGGTAGTTTAACTGCTGACAAGGAAAGGAAAGCTTTTTTTTTGGGATCAGACTCTGCAAAGGCAGTAAGCGTCAGAATATTTGGAGAACTTAAGCAGGAGATTATGGTTGAATCTATAGTGTTAAATGGGGAAGAGATGAGAAGAGACTGTGAATGTATGTAGAGGACCTTGCATACCAGGCCAGGGAGTTCAAATTTTTGCGTATGGGTAATGTGGCATCACTGAATTTTTTCTTTTTTTTTTTTTTTTGGCCGCTCCTGTGGTATGTGGACATTCCCAGGTCAGGAAATGAACCTGCACCAAAGCAATGACCCAAGCCACTGCAGTGAGAGCACTGGATCCTTAAACCCGCTCTGCCACAAGAGAACTCCACTGAGGATTTTTAGTGGAGAAATGTCATACAATTTGTATTTTAGAAACATCACACTGTTGTGTTATATAGAGTATGGATTGGAAGGGGCAGTCAGGAATGACAGTTTAGAGGCTAGTGTTGTAGTTTCTGAGAAGTCATGAGGTATTGGACCAAGTCATTGACAGGCATAAAGAAGAGGACAACTGAGAAATACTAAAAGGAAGTAGGGTTGGTTAGACATGTGGAGGAGGAAGAAGAGTACAAAGATGACTTCAAGATTTCTGATTTAGGGTACTTTGGTGAAAAAAGGTAATGGCATTCATCCAGATAGAGCATACAAGGTAAGCTTGATGATTCTGCTTTTGGATATGTTAAGTTTGAGATGCTTAATTAGATTATCTAGTTAGCTATTGAAAACACAGCTCTGGAACTTGAGCCAGGCCTGTGGGGGTGGGGTGGAGGGAAGTGGCCTGTGAATGCTTGAGTGAGCAAGAGAACAATTGGGAATCATTATTATGTGTAGGCAGTAGCTGAAATCAAGAGTGTAAAGTGAAGCACTCAAAATGGAGATGAGGGTGGGGCAAAGATAGCCAATCCTGGGGGACACCATAGGAAAAGTGACAGAGGTAGGAGGAGAACAAGAAGGGAGTGGTTGTGCAAAATAGAATAAATAATTTTAAAAAGTGTTTAGTGCTTGCTGGAAGTCAAATAAAATCCTGAAAAAGCGTCATTGTCAGTGGCTGTTAGGAAGTTGAGGGTGATGTTACCACCTAGAGATTCCCTAAAAAAAGGTGCCTGGAAGTGTATTTGCAGAGGGTTGAAAAATGGAAAAATGACAATAATAGTGAACATGGGCTAGTCATTCAAGATGTGTTGTAAACGGAAGGAGTGAAGATGTTAGCTAGATAGAGTGTAGATAAATTGTAGTTCCTTCTTTGGAAGAAACTTTATTCCAGTTGTTAGGCATTGACAACAAGATTTCCCCAATATGCTATCCATTGATGGAAGAGGGCAAGGAGCACCGTCAGAGCCTGGAAAGGGAGAGTGAGAATAGATACAGGGATGGTGATGGCGGTGATGCTGCTGATAATAATGGCTAACTTTTATTGAGTATATACCATGTGCTGCATGAAGACTTTAAATAATTTGCCCGAACTGTTCTCATAGCTATTATGTGATAAAGCTCGATTTGAACCTAATTAATCAAGAACTAGTGTCTCTGCACTAGATAGTGAGAAGCGAGGGAGGGAATAGGTGTAAAGAGCGGTCGGTACCAGAATACCATGTCCTTCTGATCTCTACCCTGCTTCTTCTGAGAAAATACGTAGTCCTCAACTGGCTTCTGCTTTCCAAAATGCTTGCTTTAAGTGTCAGCATGCTTCCTTGTTTCCTTTTCTACTAGTAATTACCTCTTGTGGTTTCCTTTGAGAGTTTCTCTTAGCTTATTGGAGATTTTTTAAAATGATTTTTATTGCTAAAAATAAGAAAATAAATACATTTAAAAGACTGTTAGTATGCCTGTGAAAAGGTAAAGTCACTCTTATGTGACAATACTAGACTTTAGGTATTCAAAAAGCTAGTTTCAAGAGTTCTCTTGTGGCTCAGCAGGTTAAGGATTTGGCGTTGTCACTGCAGCAGCTTGAGTCGCTTCTGTGGTGTGGGTTCAATCCCTGATCCGGGACCTTCCACATGCTACAGGCGTGGCCGAAAAGAAAAAAAAAAGCTAGTTTCAGAGGTAAAGCAAACTCTATCAGTTATCAATGTTTAACTCCTAAAAAGCAAGGTTTCTGGGCTGGGATTGTGGCTTTTCTGGTGGTTGGGGGAGAGAAGAAGTGGGGCAGTATTTGAAGATACCAGTCAAGAAAGCCAATGCTGTGGTGTGAGATGGCAGCGGGATTGAATGGAAGATGTTCAAGTGTTTACACTTGACACTGCCTCCTGTTTGCTCATACTGCTGCCCATGACTGATCAGTTTGTGGCAACCTAGGTTCTAGGGAACAGGGAGGAGGAACGTTCGAGGCAGAGACATTGGGTAACTTGAGTGAATTTCTGTGAATACTAGGCCTCAAGTTTCGATAGTTTAGGTTATGTAACTGTCTCTGTTGATATCTCCATGTTTTTCAAAATCGAGGTTTATATTGTTTCTTTGGTTTTATAGTTACTAATATGAAAGATCCTTAATATAAATGATAGTTTCATTTTACACGCAATTTTAAAAATAAGAAAGATGACTTGCAAACAATTTCTAAATCTGAAAAGTTTCCAGAGTCAATGTGGACAGTGACAAGAGTTTTTACTTTTTTACTTGGTTTTGGGTTTTCCAAACTATATTTTGCTTTTCTATATTTTGTCTATTCATTTTTTGATGTTTTTGTCTATTTCTAGTCTCAAATTCAAGGTATCAGTTTTTATAGTAGTTTTTGCCTTGTCATATGGTTGTATATATAGCACTCAGTCTAGTTAAGGAAAGTAAATCATAAATCTATCTACTTAAGGAGATAGGAATTTTATGTATATACAAATACACGTATGAAATTGGAGTTCCCGTTATGGCTCGGCAGGTTAAGGACCCAGCCTTGTCTCTGTGAGGATGTGGGTTTGATCCCTGGCCTCGCCCAGTGGCTTAAGAATCCACTGTTGCTGCTTGCTGCAGCATAGGTTACAGATGTGGCTTAGATCAGGTGTTACTGAGGCCATGGCGTAGGCCTCAGCTGCAGCTCTAATTCGACCCTTGGCCTGGGAACTTCCATATGCTACAGGTACGGCCATAAAAAGGAAAAAGAAAGAAGGAGCTCTCTTCGTGGTTCAGTGGTTAACGAATCTGACTAGGAACCATGAGGTTGCTTGTTTGATCCCTGGCCTCGCTCAGTGGGTTAAGGGTCCGGTGTTGCCGTGAGCTGTGGTATATAGGTCACAGACGTAGGCTCAGATCCCACGTTGCTGTGGCGTTGACTGGTGGCTACAGCTCCGATTGGACCCCTAGCCTGGGAACCTCCATATGCCGCAGGTGCAGCCCTAGAAAAGACCAAAAAAAAAAGGGAAAGAAAGAAATAAGAACTTTATGACTGAGACTATATTTATTTCTTACTTTCCTAAGTTGCCTAGATTAGTAAAAAGAATACACCAGGTATTAAATTAAGTAAATGGTGTATAGAAAATTTGGAGAACAATAAGCAACCATATCTCTATCAAATCTTTTTAAATCAAAAGCAAGATACATATTAATCTATATCTCTAATCCATTTTAGTTTCTGTTCAAGTAAGCAATGTGTAAGCCAAACCAGCACATGTGTAACAGTAACTGGAAATATGGGGTTGCTGTTCACTTTTAGGTATATTTCTTTTTCTGTGGTAATTGTACATGCTGCTCTCTTTTCATAGTTTAGAGAATGCAAGCACTATCTTTGAATAATATAGCATCTTTACGTGTTAACAGAAATGTATATTTAATGAGCACTATTTGGAAATAAATATTATCTGTAAGCATGAAAATTTTTTTTTTTTTTGGTCTTTTTAGAGCCACACCCGTGGGTTATGGAGGCTCCCAGGCTAGGGGTCCAATTGGAACTGTGACTTCTGGCCTTCACCAAAGCCATAACAACGCCAGATCCGAGCTGAGTCTGCAACCTACACCACAGCTCACAGCAACGCCAGATCCTTAGCCCACTGAGTGAGGCCAGGGGTTGAACCTGAGTCCTCATGGATGCTAGTCAGGTTCCTTACTATTTAGCCACAACAAGAACTCCTCTTTCCTTTTCTTCGTGCCATATATTCTGGGGATTAGGACTGTGGAGATGAATAAATTGGTCAAGAGAATGACCAGTTTGGCTTTAGTTACTATGCAGTCATTACTGACCTTGGAAAGAATTTCTTTAAAATGGTTGGGGGAAGAAAAGCTTATTATAGGAAGCTGGGGAAACACAGAATAATAAGGAAATTGAAGTATCAAGTGTAGGTGATTCTTCTTGGTATCTTGGTATTAAGTAGAAGGGGAATTCATGCAAGGGCTTGAAAGTACTAGGACCTAGTGGAGGAAACTTCATAAACAAAGGATATGTGAGGGTTGTAAGAGAGAGCAAAGAGTTAGGATCAAGTGATTAAATAACGTGGAGAAGAGATAGTTGGAACCATAATGTCCCAAAGGAACCAAAGAAGAAGTTACTAGGACATATAAGTAAAAGGGGAATGGGCTTAGAAGAGTAGAGAGAAAACTTCATTTGATATAAGAGGAAGAGATGAGAATGAATGAAAATAAAAATACTTTAAGATATAGAAATGGAATGGTTATATCATTCAAAAGATAGCCTTTAATCTTCTCATAAAGTGGAAGATAGGATCATTTGCTGAATAGAATAGGATGAGAGGGAGAGGGAAAATTAAACAGGGAATAATATTCTTCCATAGAAACATACTTGGAAATCAGTTGTAGCAGTGATACTCCACTTGCGGTTATTTTGGATGTTATAGCGATCAACAATATCCTAATGTCCTATAGCAAGAGTTGGCAAACTACAACCCTAAGGCCACATTCAGCCCATGTAGCCTGTGAGCTAAGGATAGTTTTTATGTTCATACAGGGTTTTTTAAAACAAGCAAACAAAGAGACAAAGAATGTGTGATGGGCTATATGTGGCCTTCAGAGCCTAAAATATTTACTGTCTGTCCCCTTACATAAAAAATTACTGACCCTTGGTTAGGTAGCCCAGGACCAGAGAAAGCAAATGATAGTGTGACTCAGAAGTGGGAGCTGACATGCTGTACAGTCAAAGATCAGGTGGTGATAATCTAAGGGATACTAGTTAAAGGGGTGTTGCTGGAGGTGGACAGTTGGGTACAGGTTGATAGAGTAAAGTAAAGCCATACGAAAGCTAATAAATTGGATGAAAATGGAGAGGGCTTGTGGCTAGGTCTTGTAATGATGATGAAAAGTGGGATCATTTGGTATGAAGCAAAGATAACAGTTAAGGAAGTTGGAGGCAGAGAAAGGAAGCACAGTTGATAATCTTGGATATAGAATAGCTTCAGAAATTGTCTAATGATGAGGTCAGGTGATAAAGCATCAGAAATACCATGATGAAATTCCTAAAGATAATAACAGGGAGACTCATAAGAAGAAGTTATGTGAATTAGGTTACTGGAGTTGTTTGTAGAGAATAGGAGTGAGTGTGGAGCATGAGGTATATGATGATAAAGAGTTAAAAAGAAGCTGGTGTAAGTAGGTGAATTACTATAAATAAAGGGAGCAGGAAAGTGATGGTGTCAGTTAAGAGGTCCTTCCTTTGCCCTAGCATCTGAGAGAAGACTGTTCCATCCTCTTGACTTGGTTGACTTGGTAATTAATAGGAGTAGATAAAAAAGGCTGCAGGGAAGATCTGGTATTCTCTGTTGAAGGGCAGATTTACACATAGTCTTTGTCAGTGGGAGAAGCAAAATGATAGATTGGTTTCAAGTTGTGAAAATGAAGCCCTCAAAATAAAAGTAGATAATATTTTTTGTGTAGATATATAAATGTTTTACTTATATAGCTCTTCCTGTAAAGACTTTTTATTTGACGTTAATACTATTTACTATGTAAAATTCATTTTTGTGCTGATGAAATTATTAAGGGATTAATGCTAAAAAATAGCTCTTTTTACTTAACTGAATGTAGAGAAAAGTAACCTGGCAGGTAACTTTCACTTGAAATATTAGCTGTCTTGGAGTTCCTGTCGTGGCACAGCGGAAATGAATCCGACTAGGAACCATGAGGTTGCGGGTTCAATCCCTGGCCTCACTCAGTGGGTTAAGGATCTGGGATTGCCGTGAGCTGTGGTGTAGGTTGCAGACGCGGCTCGGATCCCACGTTGCTGTGGCTGTGGCGTAGGCCAGCAGCTATAGCTCCGATTAGACTCCTAACCTGGGAACCTCCATATGCTGCGACTGCAGCCCTAGAAAAGGCAAAAGACAAAAAAAAAAAAAAAAGAAGAAATATTAACTGTCTTGATTGGGCTACCAAGTAACTAAGTAAATACAAATCACTTGGATGGGATAGTGGTCCTTCCATGACATCATTAATGTAGAATCTATATTATAGTATATGAAGCTTTACTATGAAACATACATATAGAAACAATGTATTTTAGCCATTAAAAATCAGATCGGGGGAGTTCCCGTCGCAGCGGTTAACGAATCCGACTAGGAACTATGAGGTTGCGGGTTCGATCCCTGGCCTTTCTCAGTGGGTTAAGGATACGGCGTTGCTGTGAGCTATGGTGTGGGTTGCAGATGCGGCTCGGATCCCGCATTGCTGTGGCTATGGCGAAGGCCGGCAGCTGTAGCTCCTGTTAGACCCCTAGCCTGGGAACCTCCATATGCCGCGGGTGCGGCCCTAAAAAAAAAAAAAAAACCAAAATCAGATAGAGGGAGTTCCTGTGGTGGTGCAGCAGTAATGAACCTGACTAGTAACCATGAGGATGCAGGTTCAATCCCTGGCTTTGCTTCATGGTTTAAGGATCCGGCATTGCCATGAGCTGCAGTGTAGTTCACAGACACGGCTTGGAGACCACCTTTCTATGGCTGTGGTGTAGGCTGGCAGCTACAGCTCTGTTTCGACCCGTAGCCTGGGAACATCCATATGCTGCGGATGCGGCCCTAAAAAGACCAAAAAAAAAAAAAAATCAGATAGAGGGATGCCCCTGGCCTCTGAAAGACAAAGACAAAGCAGGTGTCATTGGTAGCTGCTTTGCTCTGTTTTTCCATATTGATATGTGAAATGATTCCTGTGTATGGCATAACTGGATAGTATTTTCTGAAGGAAAAACTCTTTTCTGTGCTAAGGAATAAAAATAAGAGAAGTATACAAAAGGTAAATTGCTAGAAATTTTCACTATGCTAATAAGTTTGAAGTTACTTGTTCCTGTTATAAAAACCTGTTTATTTTTTCTGGAGAACTAGACTATTTCTTGATAAACTGGAATCTTAAATACTTAGAACTTGATTTTAAATGGTACTTTTATTTTTAAGTGGTTTTTAATGAATAATAACGTGGAATATTTTTAAAGGTTGAGTTAAATTTCTCTTATGTTGTAAGAAGAAATTACTTTGTCATTTAGTTTTCTTTTTGTGTTGTGTGTTTTTTCCCGTAGTTCCCATTACAAAGAATATAGCAAAAACATCTTCAACCAAAGCAACCCAGCGTTCAATGCAGTCTCCACAGAAAACTGCTGTAATATTACCAACCCAGCAGATCAAGAAATCAGGTCGGGCCAAACCACCTGGACATACTTCAGCCCCTAAGAAGGGAAGTTCTGCTAAAAATAGCACACCAAGGAAAAAAGGTCCAAACTCAGGAAAAAAGGTTAGTTATGTCTCTTACTAAGAGTGTGATCCCTTTGGGAATGTGCCAAGAGTATGTAAGGCTTTTTAAGCCGTATATAGCCATCAAGATTGGTATTTTTTTTCTTGGATCAGCTTAAAACTACATAGTGTTCAATCTCTTCAAAACCATATTTGAAGTACTGCATGGGTGTATTTATGTTCAGGCCAGTTTGTTTAAAACTCATTATACTTTAAAAATCAATGTGGAGTCCCCTTGTGGCTCAGTGGGTTAAGGATCTGGTATCACCGCTATAGATCTAGTTAATTGCAGTGGTGCAGGTTCGATCCCTCACCTGGGGAACTTCCATGTGCCACAGGTGCAGCTGAAATAATAATAATGATAATGATAATAATCAGTACGAATCACTGTGAAGTAAATTTTACTGTACATAAATTATACCTCAGTAAAATGGAGGGAAGGGTGAAGTCTGTGATAAATTCAGTGATACTCAAGTTACATCATACCTGACTCCCTCAAAGAAAACAACTCTAAAACCTGTAAGTAGTAGAAAAAGCAGCTACCTGAAGACAGGTAGCTGGAAGCAGGCAGACTCTAGTTGGGGGAATACACAGGAGGAGTGTTGTACAAAACTGGCAAAAATACTCTTCAAGAATGATGGTGAACTAAAGACATTTTCAGATAAAGAGCATACAAAAAAATTCATGACTGGAAGACAAACACTAAGAAATGCTGAAGGAAGTTTATCTCTGGGTAAAGGCAAATGACTTTCTTTTTACTTTTTTCGTCAATTTGTTTTAAAAATATAACTGTTTAAAGCAATAATTATGGTTTCATAGGGTATAACATACGTAGGTATAATACATGAAACAGGTGTAGTATAAAGGCTCAGGGTGGGATATATGGATTTGTATCATTACAGGGTTTCAGTATTTTCTGTTTACAATAGAAGTGGAACACTATTCAGTTTTAGGTTGATCCAAGAAGAAAAAATCAAGGATTTAGGTTTCATATTTTTAAAATACTGAAATAATGAGACTGATTGGTATAATAAATTATAATGTCGTACTTTCAAAATAACATAATTGGAGTTCCCACTGTGGTGCCGTGGGTTAAGAATCCGATTGCAGTGGTTTGGGTCTCAGCTTTTCTGGTATTGGACAGTCATGTCTGAAGGTAGTCCCAAGAAAATCACAGGAGTTGATATAAAATAAAACACTTGTGATGTTTAACAATGCTCAGAAGACATTTGGTTATTACATACAACAGGCATAATTTTGTATGGAATTTAGCAAGCCACTTATAATTTTGTCAGAGTTATTATATGTAATACGGGGAAATGTAGGCTAGATACGGTTAAAAAAAAAAAACAAAAACCCTGATGAGTTAGTGCCTTCTGAAGAAAAACTCTATCCCCTGCCTTATTGAGGTCCCCCACCCTCATTTGATGAATTGCTGGGTTAGATTTCCAGACTGTTTCAGCAGTGTAAAAAACTCACAGGGAACCAAAAAATAAATAAAAGCTTTTACAGAGTGTGGATTATTTTGGCTAAGATACGACTAGTTGGAGCAGGGATAGATAGCATTGAGAATCCCAGCCTCTTGGTTTCTTCCTCTCCTACCTGACCAGCTTATGGGCCCTTCTTAGCAGCCCAGTTTGAAAAGTACTGCAGTTTGTGACACAGGCCTTTCCAACCCCGAGGGTTTCTGACAACTGATCATTTGTGAACCAGGATGCCAATAATTTTCTGACCTTATCTAGGCATATTTTTTTTAACAGGAAAAATGTATTCCTGTTATGTGTTCCACATCTTCAGCTTCTTTAAATGCGCTGGCCAGAGAACGTGGTAGTGTTTCATATGATAAGGATGCCGTTCCTGGGTCATCTAAAATAGTGATGTCTACAGGTAAATTAATATTTGTAAAAGAGTGTAAAACTAGTTATTTTTATTGTATTATTTTCAGTGTCTTTGAAGTCCTGGAAATAAAATAATAAACATTTAACATTTCTCATATTAAAGTATTTTGATACTCTGGTTGTTCATTTTGATGTTAAAGAAATAGTCTGTTTAAATACATGAGTTAAAATTTGACTACCCTTAAGATATTTTATCTATCTTGGTAAGATTTATGAAATTTATATTTTTGTCATATCCTTGTTTTCCCTTTTATATTATTGTCGTATCTATTCTTGTTTTCCCTTAATCTTATTTCACAATTTGTCTTTTTGTCTTGTGTGTATTTTTAAAGCTACCTTTACCCTTTTTTAATGCCTTTTAAAATCTTCACAGATCCTTGCCTGTCAAGGAGCATAATGACTTTAAAGTGTTCTTTGCTATGTGCAGAGTATGAAATGACACAGACTCAGACTAATCAATCCCTTTTGCCATATCTTTCAAATTTCCTATTCCTTTCCTGTTTTTTTTTTTTTTTTTTTTTTTTTTTTTTTTTTTTTTTTTGTCTTTTTGCCTTTTCCTAGGGCCGCACTCGCAGCATATGGAGGTTCCCAGGCTAGGGGTCTAATTGGAGCTGTAGCCGCCGGCCTACGCCACAGCCACAGTAACACGGGATCTGAGCCGCGTCTGCAACCTACGCCACAGCTCACGGCAACGCCAGATCCTTAACCCACTGAGTGAGGCCAGGGATCGAACCCACAACCTCATGGTTCCTAGTCGGATTCATTAACCACTGAGCCACAACGGGAACTCCTTTTCCTGTTTTTTTTTTTAAAGCGTGTTTTATTGTTCCTTCTCCTAGATCCTTAATTAGCTCTTTTACATTCTTCTCTTCCCTGGACTTTTTTTCCCTCAGTGTTTCTTTCTTACCAAAAAGAAATTAATTTTTTGAAATAGAATTCACTTTAAAATGATTATTGTAACATACCCCATTTTGTCACTTTATTATCTCTGATTTTTAGTCCATTCAGGAGAGACTAGCTAAATGTGTATAATACCAAGGAGATAAAACATTGAAATGTTTTTTAGCTCGCTTGCGTTCAGTAGAACTTTATCCATGCCATCAACACTTCAGATTAAGTGTTTTTTGCTTTTTTAGGGCCACACATGCAGCATGTGGAAGTTCCCAGGTTAGGGGTCGAATCAGAGCTACAGCTGCCAGCCTACACCACAGCCACAGCAAAACAGGATCTGAGCCGCATCTGCGGCCTGCACCACAGCTCACAGCAACTCCAGATCCTTAACCCACTGAGTGAGGCCAGGAGTGAACCTGTATCCTCATGGATCCTAGTTGGGTTTGTTAACTGCTGAGCCACAAAGGGAACTCCCTCAGGTAAAGTTTTTAATAGCTGTTTCATTTCTGTGATGAGTCCATTCTTCCTCCAGCTACTGCCGCAATGTGGAATCATCATGTATTTCAACATAGTGCAAGTGAAATTACTAAATTTTTATTGTACTAAATATAGATTATGTATATATAAAAATTTTGCAATAAATTAAGTAATGGATAAAAATAATGTGCCTCTTTATTTAGGGGGACATTATTATGTTTTCTGATAATCATATTATTATTACATTGTATGTTGATTTGTATTTATTGATTCTCAGTGAGTAAACTTGACTGTGATTACAGATGATTTGCTTCTAAATTCTAAATGCTTTTATTATACTAAGGAAAGCATTTATTTTTTAAAATTTACTTCAATGAACCTCAGCATGTACAAATTTTCTTCAGTGAACCTCTATATACATAAAAAATATTTTTATTTTCTTAAAGTTAATGAAAAGAAAAATTTCTCTAGATCATTAGAACTTACCGTGACACATATCTTAAAACTATTTGGTTACTTTAGAAAATACTGTATAATGAATTAAGGTGCAACATTGTTGATTTAAAATAAATTAAAAAAAAAAATGGATAAGCAATGGGGTCCTCCTGTAAAGCACAGGGAACTACATGCAGTCATTTGGCATAGAAAATGATAGAAGATAATATGGGAAGAAGAATGCCTGTGTGTGTATGGCTGGGTCATATTGCTGTACAGCATTATGTGACAGAACACTGTAAATAAACTACAATAAAAACAGTTAAAAAAAAGAGAAAAAAGAATAAAATAAGTTCAGTTTGAAGTTCCTGTCGTGGCTCAGAGGTAACGAACCCAACTGGTATCCATGAGGATGTGGGTTCAATGCCTGGGCCTGCTCAGTGGGTTAAGGATCTGGCATTGTTGTGAGCTGTGGTATAGGTCACAGATGTGGCTCTGATCCCGCGTTGCTGTGGCTGTGGCGTAGGCCAGTGGCTACATCTCTGGTTTGACCCCTAGCCTGGGAGCTTCCATATGCTGTGAGTGCGGCCATAAAGACAAAAATAAAGAGAAGAAAAGAAATTCAGTCAAAAAGGAGTGTGTGGATGTGATCTGTTTTGAAAGAAAATTCTTGTACTGTGATTACAGTTAAAAAGTGAAAATACTCATGTCTTTAAGCTTTTTCATATTATATGGAAATGTGTGAGAATTGTTTTGTGATGCTACTAAAACTTTTACTGTTTTTATAATCTATTTGTGCAAAATTCTAGAAAATTGAATAAGCATTTGGATTCTTTCTAGGATTAATATATAAGATGTGAAAATATATTTACATACATATTTTTAGGTAGCACAAATATTGATATTAACTATGTTTAGGTTCTCTTTGAAGCGTGACTAATGGGACATATAATGATTAATTATGTAGTGTTTATGTTCCTTTTAACTAATCTCATTTGTTATATCTGTATATACATTTTTTCTCAAGTCTGTGTCTATATAAACAAACATGGAAGCTCTGGCCCTCACCTGGATCAGAAGAAAATCCAGCAGCTACCTGATCACTTTGGCCCGGGCCCCGTGAATGTGGTACTCCGGCGGACTGTGCAGGCCTGTGTGGATTGTGCCATTCAAAGTAAGACTGTTTTTGGATTCCTTAAGCCAGATCATCGTGGAGGAGAAGTGATAACTGGTATGCTCATCTAATCCTATATCAGCTTTTTCCCTCCAAATTTGATTTTAGCTTTCAATAAGGCAGGCATTTCATAATACATAGATCATTTTATTAATTTATATTTTGCTGGAGTTCCCATTGTGGCTCAGTGGGTTAAGGACCCAACATTGTCTCTTTGAGGATGTGGGTTCAATTCCTGGCCTCGCTCAGTGGGTTAGGGATCTGGTGTTGCCATAAGCTGTGGCAAGGTTGCAGATGTGGCTCAGATCTGATACCGCCATGGCTGTGGTGTAAGCCCTAGCTGCAGCTCTGATTCGACCCCTGGCCTAGGAACTTACATATGCTGCAGGTGCAGTCATAGAAAGGAAATTTTTTTTTTAAATTTATGTTCTATTAACTATAATATTAGAGTATTTGGAGTTCCTGTTGTGGCACAGTGGAAACAAATCTGACTAGGAACCGTGAGGTTGCGAGTTCAATCCCTGGCCTCGCTCAGTAGGTTAAAGATCTGGTGTTGCCATGAGCTGTGGTGTAGGCCGCAGACGCAGCTCAGATCCCGTGTTTCTGTGACTGTGGCGGAGGCCAGCAGCTGTAGCTCTGACTGGACCCCTAGCCTGGGAGCCTCCATATGTCACAAGTGCGGCCCTAAAAAAAAGCAAAAAAATATATATATATATATTGGAATATATATATATATATATATATTCCAGTATATAATATTGGAATTCCCATCGTGGCTCAGTGGTAATGAACCTGACTAGTATCCATGGGGATGCAGGTTGTATCCCTGGCCTTACTCAGTGGGTTAATTATCCGGCATTGCCATGAGCTGTGGTGTAAGTTGCAGACATGGATCGGATCCCAAGTTGCTGTGACTGTGGTTTAGGCAGGCAGCTGCAACTCGAATTCGACCCATAGCCTGGGAATTTCCATATGCTGTTGATGTGGCCCTTAAGAGACAAAAAAAAAAAATATTTATTATATTAATATAATCGAATATTTGTAATAATTATATGTTTTTAGAGTTTTACACTTGGTTTGGAAAATTTAACTTTCAAAATAGATAATGTCAGAGTGATACTGTAAATTGAGTTTAGAGGTATAGATTTTTCCTTATACATGCTGTATTAAGCTCATTATAGAGAAAGTACCTTGGTAATATATTTTAATGTTTTTAGGAAACAGACTGGTCTATAAGAATCTCTAAATAAGAACATGACACAACAAGTGCATAAGTTGATGATGACAGAATTATTATGAAACGGTCTCATTCTAAGGTGGTATAAAATAAATTTTTTTGTTCTCTGGATAATATTTTTAAAATAAAAGAAGTGATTAAGAGAAGATATTTATGGCTTTCATGATTGATCAGATACTGCATTTGTATTCATGGAATGTGTGGGAGAGCAGGAGGTATTGTTATAGATCAGTAGGTTTCTATTTTCATGGTTTACTTTATGAATATTTTTAAATGAGAATGCTTTTGTCAATAGGCTGTTGTATTTGAATGAGAGGAACTTTTATAATTTAAGATTATTCCTTTATCAAGTACAAAACCCACAAATTAAACGTATAATACATTTCCTAAATTGATGGGGGCTTTTTTTTCTGTTGTAGTTCTTATCTTTCTGTGATATAACTCTGACATCTTTTTTCCCTATAATAGCCTCCTTTGATGGGGAAACTCATTCCATCCAGCTTCCTCCAGTGAACAGTGCATCATTTGCTCTTCGCTTTCTTGAAACCTTGTGCCACAGCCTTCAGTGTGATAACCTTTTAAGTAGCCAGCCTTTTAGCTCTTACAGAGCTAATAGTCATAGTCCTACAGAGCATGATCAAAATAAATCAGGTAAGAGAAAATATAAAATTTTATACTGTGCCTCTATTTTGTATTACATTCTGTATTAACTTGAGAATTTTGTGTAATTCAATGTTTTCTTGTGTTTTCCTCAAACTAAACCTTTTAGCCAGAGTGAACTAATTATAAATGCATAATACATAGTTGTTTTTATTCATTCAAAGCAGAAAAGTTGGAATTCCTGCTGTCGTGAAATGGGATCAGGGGCATCTCTGCAGCACCAGGGCACAGGTTCGATGCCTGGCCCAGCACAGTGGATTAAAGGATCCGGTGTTGCTGCAGTTGCAGCATAAGTTGCAGGCACAGCTCGGATCTGATCCCTGGCCTGGGACTTCCATATGCCATTTTGAAGCCAAAAAGAAAAAAATAAAAATGAGAGAGAAAGGAAAAAAAAAATCTGCAGTTGCTCCCTCTAGCAATTTTTTTAGATATTTATTATACTTTTCAAGTTCTGAATTTCTGTTTGGTTCTTTTTATAATTTTTAATCACGTTGTTGATAGTGTGAGACATTGTTCTTAAATTTTTCTTCAGTTTTTTAAAAAGTTTTTCGAATATATATGAAATAGCTGAATTGAAGTCTCCTAGTAAGTCCAGTGCCTGGGCCTCCTTTTTTTTGGGCGGGGGGCAGCACTGGGGGCAAGTGATAGTTCCTGGACCAGGATCAAACCTGTGCCATAATAGCAACCTGAGCTGCTGCAGTGGCAATGCAGGTTCCCTAACCCATTGCACCACTAGAGAATTCCTTGGAATTCTTAAGAGGCAGTTTCTGTTGATATTTTTTTTTTAACCTGTGTATATAGGTCATGCTTTTTGTTTCTTTGCATGTTTCCTAATTTTTTAACTGAAATTTTAAAATAATATGAAACAATTCTGAAAATCAGATTCCCTTCCCCTTCCTAAGGTTTGTTGTCATTGCTGATGCTGTTTGGTTTTTTAGTGACTCTCTTAGACTAATTTAATGACTTTTCCTGGGCTAATTTTGTCATATGTGGCTACTGAAGTTTCTTCATTTAGCTTAGTGGTCACCTAATGATTGGGCATGGATTTTCTTCAGTGCCTGGAATGAGTATATTTCCAAGTCTTTGCCAGGGGGGGCCTGTGTGTGTGTTATGACTTATCTTGAACACTCCAGGAAGCAGTTTACAAGTTTGTTTTGTGCAGAACTTCAAGGTCAACAAAAAATGAAAGATTTGGGCCTTGTCAAGTCTTCCCTGAGCATTTATACAACCATGCACAAACATCTGGTGGCCTTCTTGAATTCCAGGAATATCAGTGCTTTTCAAAGTTCTCTAATAGACATCTCATTTTCCAATTTTTCCTTTTAAGCTTCTTGGTCAGCTTCTTGTTAGCCCCAGCTGGTAATGATGCCTCAGGGAGCTTTAGTGTTAAACAGTTGCCACTCTTGTGTTTTTTTGGGTTTTGATTTGGTTTGGTTTTTGACTAATTCTGTGGGGATAGGGCTATTCACACAGAGCAGGCTATGATTTAGGTCAAATAAAACAAGTCCAGAGATCAGAGTTTTTCAGTGAGTGCAAAATTGGTCAAATAGTGATAGTTCTCTGGGGATGGAGCTTTTGGAGAATTCCAAATCCATTGTGCCCCCTCCAGTGCTAGCTGCTGGCTTTCACAGCTGCTGTAATTGCTAAGCTGTTGGTTTGCAAGTCTGCTGCAGAACTGGGGCAAGGGGGATGATGTTAGAGATGATGCCACAGAATTTGCTCTTCTTTCTGAGATTCAGCCATTTTTCTTGATTAAACACTTTGTGGATTGTCATAAGCCTTTAGTTAGTGTCCAGAGTTTTGAAAAAGTTAATTTTGCCAGTGCTGTCATTATTTTTATAAAGGAGTTGGTTTTCTGAAGTCCTTAATCAGTTATCCTGGAAGTGTCTCTCTATGATGACTTTTTTTTTTTAGATTTTTTTTGTCTTTTTGTTGTTGTTGTTGTCTTTTTGGGGCAACACCCGCGGTATATGGAGGTTCCCAGGCTAGGGGTCTAATTGGAGCTGTAGCCTCTGGCCTACGCCAGAGCCACAGCAACGCCAGATCTGAGCCGCATCTGCAACCTATACCACAGCTCACGGCAACGCTGGTTTCTTAACCCACTGAGCAAGGCCATGGATCAAACCTGCAACCTCATGGTTCCTAGTAAGATATGTTTCCGCTGCACCACAATGGGAACACCTCTGTGATGACTTTTAAAGTACTTTGTAAATTATCTGGCTTTTTCTAGTTACCTCTGCAGGAACATTTTCATGCCTGAGCTCACTGCGATCCCCAGAAGCAGAAGTCAAGAATCAATTTTAAAATTGTTTGTATCAACCCCAGATAGTAGACCGTATAACCAGCTTCATAATCTTTTCTTAAAGAATGTATTATAATATTACAAGTCAAAGATAAGTAAAGCTTCTTTTGACCTTGCTGTGGTTTTGCGGTAAATATCTACAGTAAACTATAGAAATGGTATACTTTTTTTTTTTTTTTTTTTTTGCCTTTTGTCATTTTATGGCCGCGGGTTTATGGCCGCACCCGCGGCATGTGGAGGTTCCCAGGCTAGGGGTCGAATCGGAGCTGTGGCCACTGGCCTGCGCCGCAGCCACAGCAACGCAGGATCCGAGCCGCGTCTGCAAACTACACCACAGCTCACGGCAACGCCGGATCGTTAAC
>PVHT020000195.1:1910101-1922390 GCA_004024745.2 Catagonus wagneri
GCTAGGGGTCGAATCGGAGCTGTGGCCACTGGCCTGCGCCGCAGCCACAGCAACGCAGGATCCGAGCCGCGTCTGCAAACTACACCACAGCTCACGGCAACGCCGGATCGTTAACCCACTGAGCAAGGGCAGGGATCGAACCCGCAACCTCATGGTTCCTAGTCGGATTCGTTAACCACTGCGCCACGACGGGAACTCCAGAAATGGTATACTTTGGTATTCAGCTTTTCTGTATCATTAAATGGATGTGAAAAAAGTTATTTCTTAGAATTTAACTGTCCTAGTTGTTGAAATATTTCATTCTATGAAATGTTTTGCCTTTTTGTTTTTGTAGTTGATTATTAAAAATAAAAATCAAATGCTGAAATCTGTCTTAGACTCATTAGTAATCAGTCAGTAACTGAACGGCTAAAGGTTGCATATCAGATGATTTTGAGAGTTATGCCTGATCCCCAGCCATTTTGAGCTAGATAAAGTTTGACTTTGGTACTTTCTCATTGCAGTCTTCTCTCTCAAGAGTTCTGTTATCTTTATAGATTTCTATTTTTTTTTTTAGTTTTTTTTTCTTTTTTGTCTTTTTAGGGCCATACCTGCGGCATATGGATGTTCCCAGGTTAAGGGTCAAATTCGAGCTGTAGCCGCTAGCCTACACCGCAGCCACAGCATTGCCAGATCTGAGCTGCATCTGTGACTTACACCACAGCTCACAGCAACGCTGGATCCTTAACCCACTGAGCAAGGCCAGGGATCGAACCTGCATCCTCATGGATACTAGTTGGGTTTGTTTACGCTGAGCCACGATGGGAACTCCCCTCAATGAAAGTACTGATTAATATTTAGAGTGTAATTAATAAATCGAGATGTCTTTACTTTCAGAATTATACCTTAAAAGAGTGGTCCTTTAGGAAGAATTGCATTTGGTTGAATGTTAAGTAAGCAGTAGAATTGTTTTAAGGATAGCCTTGGCCAGGATTGTTGCCTGTAAAATGGAGTACTCATTGTATCCTATCTTTAACTTCTCTGAATTCTTAACTTTTCTTGCTCATGGGAGCAATTTTTCCAGACCTTATTAGACACATTATAATTGGTTGCCTCACTGCTACCTGAAATAGTTAGAAAGATGTGATGACCCTAAAATAAATGAAACCTAGGCATAATGCTTTTAACTCTTGAATATGATAGCATTGATTTTTTTTTTTTTCTTTTTGGGCTGACCTGTGGCATATGGGAGTTCCCAAGCTAGTGGTTGAATCAGAGCTGCAGCTGCTGGCCTACACCGCAGCCACAGCAATGCCAGATCTGAGCCGCATCTGCGACCTACACCATAGCTCACGGCAATACCGAATCCTTAACCCACTGAACAAGGCCAGGAATCAAACCTCATCCTCATGGATACTAGTCAGGTTCATTACTGCTGAGCCACGATGGGAACTCCCTCAGTGAAATATTTAATAGGATAAAATGAATACATCTTGTTCTCAAACAATCTAGTAATTCACAAATTATTGATGAAGTTATAATAGGCAAATGATTTAGAAACAAAAGTATTTTATTCTGATAATATGAAAATGCCCAAGTATATTAATTAGTTACAACAGACATTTTTTTTTTTAAAACAGTTAAAGAAGATATAACAGAAAAGAAAAGCACCAAACGACCTTCTCAGCAACCTCTGCCTTACGTTGTTCCTCTTTCTCCTAAGCTCCCCAAAACAAAAGTGCATGCCTCTAAAGGTAAATCGGTATTTACATGTTACAGGACTGAGAAGAAAAGTCACTCTACTATGACTTATGTATGCTCTTGGATGTTAGTGTTAGGAGTAGGGGAGTATCTTTGCCCAAATCACTTTGGCAATTAGGCTATTTGGCGGCTTTGTTGAGTAGTACTTCATTCCCTTTAGAAGTGCACAGTTGTTGTTTTTCCTTAGATTAAAGAAAAATAACTATAGCAGCATTTCCCATTCAGCTTTGTATTGCTAAAAGCTGATAGAATGTGAAATAGAAAAACCCAGTACAATTCTGTAGTGAAAGTCTTAAGTACCCAAGTAGAAAGTAAATATTAGAAACCAACTATGTGATCATATTATAAAAAACAGTTCTGAAGACCTGCATTCCTAAACATAAATGCTTTCTTCTTCTTTATTTTTTATTTTTTTGTCTTTTTTAGGGCCGCACCCACGGCATATGGAGGTTCCCAGGGCTAGGGGGTCAAATCAGAGCTGTAGCCGTATTATAAAAAACAGTTCTGAAGACCTGCATTCCTAAAAATAAATGCTTTCTTCTTCTTTATTTTTTATTTTTTTGTCTTTTTTAGGGCCGCACCCACGGCATATGGAGGTTCCCAGGGCTAGGGGGTCAAATCAGAGCTGTACTGCTGACCTACACCACAGCCACAGCAATGCCAGATCCAAGCTGCATCTGTGACCTACACCACAGCTCATGACAATGCCAGATCCTTAACCCACTGAGCGAGGCCAGGGATCAAACCCAAGTTCTCATAGATGCTAGTCAGATTTGTTTCCACTGAGCCATGACAGGAACTCCCCTAAAAATACATGTTTTAGTGAGGTGTTCCTAGTCTTGGTAGCAAGACTGGCAAGGGATAGTTGCCCTGAGAAATACAAGTTGATGTTATAGAATCAACTTGGATTTCAAGACAGTATCCATTACTCTAAATACCAAGAAGGGGATGGCCATGTACTTTGTGTTAGAGGTTTGTGGTACAGTTTGCACACCTTAAGTGAACTATTTTTGGAAATTGGGAGGTTTTTTTACCTTTTAATACTATTTGAGGTGTAAGTGTTGAAGATGATTGCCTTTGTCTTTTCTTCTTAATGCCTTTGTCTTTTTTCTTGTAGAAGAAGTATTGTCTTCTGAAGGAAATGGTATGCCTATAGAGGAAAAACTTCCTGAAGAGTCTGAGAACTCGGCACTAAATCCAACAAATTCTTCGAGTCCTGATAGCGGAAGTTCTATAAGCAATCTTAGTGCCGTCTCCAGGAATTTTTCTCAAAGTGTGCCATGCTCGTCAAGTCCAGCACTAGCAGGGACCAAATCATCTACCAAGAGCAGTCACCATGAAGTTAAATTCCAAATGCAGAAGAAAAGTGAAGGTATATTTTAAAACAGTGGTTCCCTTATGGTTTCCATGCCCCACAACATCCCCTGAAAGTATATCACAATGGAGATCGTGTCAAAATTGAGGAGGTCAAGTGCTCCCCTTCAAGTCACTGTCAGGGCCAAGCCCCTACAGATGCTGTAATTCTCATGGCATTATAGAACTGTTTCTGGGGATCTGGATCACCAACTATATCTCTGATAGAGACTTGTCAGCTTAGTGGTTCCCAATCCATTGTAATTTATCATTTCCTTGGGAACTGTCTGGACTCATAAACTTCCCAGGACTCTGTGAGGGCTGGAAGGATGCACTCCCTCTCCTTTCTGATGCACTCTCTTCCTGTCCCTCTGGAGACTTTTCCTGGCCCCAGCCTATATGTGGCTCCCAGATCTGGGCTCTGACATCCTGTTGCTGCAGCCATTTCCCCATTTTCCACATTGTCAGTCATTCTGTCAGACCCACCAGGAGGATGTGATATGTGTAAACAGGGAAGCATACTATTGCTCATTCAGAAAGAGCCAGAATAGCCTTCCATGTGCAAAGATGGAATAGCCTTCCACGTGCAAAGAGCCAGAACAGCCTTCCATGTGCTGTACCCTTTTAAGGATCAAGGGTGCTGGGGTTGGGGGTTAATAGGTGTTTTGTCCTTTTTCTCTAGATAGGCATTTAGGCCACCTTGAAGAGTAAAGAAGTAGGAACTAGCTAACTCCCTTGCCATGGGCAGCTGCACCGTACAAATGCTGGGACACATTTAATGTCATCATCCCCATCTCCTACCCCATGTAGATTGTCTCTGGCTTTAGAGTGATTTTGTAGCGAATCTGAAGCTAGATGTTCATTTTATAAAGGGCTAGTATACCCAGTTTTTAAATGTTTTCATAATATTCCTAAGATTATTTAGGAAGACAGGCCTTCTCAGTAAAAGGCTCTAAAAGGTTACCTCTGATGATGAGTATCTCATTTCCAAATGTATGTCTAATACAATCATGCTCAAGTAGCCTGTTTTGGGTCTTGAGAATGTTAGCTTCTGATCTTCCTAGAACTGGAAAGACTAATAGCAATAATATTACTTAATAGTAATTGAAATTATCATCTTCATCACTGTCTGACATTATGTGTCAAAAATATAATATTATACATAGCCTTATACATGGCACGTTTACAACGATTCCTGGAGATGTAGGTGGTGGTAAACATTTTTTTTTTTTTTTTTTGTCTTTTCGCCTTTATGTAGAGCCGCACCTGCGGCATATGGAGGTTCCCAGGCTAGGGGTCTAACAGGAGCTGTAGCTGCCGGCCTTCACCACAGCCACAGCAACGCGGGATCCGAGCCGCGTCTGCGACCTACACCACAGCTCACGGCAACGCCGGATCCTTAACCCACCGAGCAAGGCCAGGGATCGAACCCGCAACCTCATGGTTCTTAGTCGGATTCATTAACCACTGAGCCACGAAGGGAACTCCCGGTGGTAAACATTTTCAGGTGAGAAATCTGAGAAATCACTTGACTAAAGTCTTCCATCTAGAAAGTGGTTTGGCCAGTCCAGGCACTCTGGCTCCAGGGCTGTACCAGTATGCTGCCACATCTCCAGAGAACAGGTAAGCATTTCACTTGGAAACTGTCTAGAGGTGTCGTTACTATTATTTTCTTTAAGGTATTGGAACTGTTACTTAAAACTGGACCTACCACTGATTGTCAGTGATGCCCAATCACACAGCCTCCTGCCTTGCTCTGCCCTGCCCAACCTCGATATTTGAATGAAACAAGTTGTTAATTTTTATTATACGAAAGAAATCCAATAACATCGTTGAGGACAAAATCAAATCACTTTCATTTTATTTATTTCAGAAATATGTACTGTCTCCTAGTGTATATAAGACAAAGCTGTTAAGGAGAAGAACATGACTGGACTTTGATTATTTTTTACATAATTATATGTTTCATTTGATTATTTGAATTAACACTAATGTTTATAACTTTCTCTGATGTTTTGAAGGTATGGGCCCAGTTAAATTGTTTTCCATGATAGATTAGAAATAGTTGAGCTTACAGTTGTTTTATTTTTAAATTATAATTTTATGCCAGAAGTCAAATCTTTACATATATTTTATTTGTAGTAATCCATTAAACTAGTTACATGTTATTTAAGACATAGCTATATCAGATTCTGATGACAAACCAAAAATCAAAAAAAAAAAAATATATAAGTTAATTTAGAGATTTAGAGGTATGATTAGCCTTGCCAATTTTTTTTTTTTTTTGCTTTTTAGGGCTGCACCTGCGGCATATGCAAGTTCCTAGGCTAGGGGTCAAATCGGAGCTACAGCGTCCGGTTTACACTACAGCCACAGCAACACAGAATCTGCACAGCATCTGTGACCTACATCACAGCTTACAGCAACACTGGATCCTCGACCTGCTGAGTGAGGCCAAGGATCAAACCCACATCCTCATGGATACTGGTTGGATTCGTTTCTGCTGAGCCATGACGGGAACTCCAACCAAGAATTTTTTTTAATATTAAATTGAGTCTTTCTTGAGTTAAAGAAGACTTTTATCTTCTCTTTTTCTATGCCCTTTCCCAGAGTAAATATTCAAAATATCCCTAAAATGGCCAGAGCCTAGATGATAGGGAAGAAAAGGTGCAAATTTTGCTAATTCACACGCAAGAAAGATCAAATTTGTGTTGATTGTTCTTAGAAAAAAAAGCTTCCTAGTGAATCACAAAACCCACTTCTGTTATCACACACGAACTTGAGGGAGTCGGGCTCTGGTTAAATAAATGAATACTTGCCTGGACACACAATTTTTTTTTTTTTGGTGGGCCAACACTCATGAGCATATGGAGGATCGCAGGTTAGGGGTCCAATTGGAGCTGTAGCCACTGGCCTACACCACAGCCACAGCAATGCCAGATCCGATCTTTGTCTTCTACCTACACCACAGCTCACAGCAACGCCGATCCTTAACCCACTGAGCGAGGCCAGGGATTGAACCTGCATCCTGATGGATGCTAGTCACATTCATTTCCACGATGGTAACTCCCTGGACACAAACAAATTTTAGTACAACTTAGTGAATAGCACAGCTGAAACCTTTTGAAATATGAGCGCTTAAATTGTTTCATGCCTCACTCAGTTATTTCTTTTTTAAACATATAAACCTTCAACCAAAATATCTATATAACTATGCAGTTAAATTTGAAAGAGGTATTTAGTATGTTAAAATTATTTCTGACATAGCTAAGCAGAAAATAATGTTTTTTTCTTCAAAATTCAAATAAGCATTTAAGCCTTGAGAGACAGGAATTTTAAAGACGGAGAGATTCGGTAAAAGAACTAATTTGGTTCTCAAAGATAATGGGGGTTATTGAAATTCATGAATTAAAGTGAATAAACTTAAGAAACCATAAAACTATAAATTCTGAGGATTTCCATCGCAGTTAGCTAGTAAAATAAACCTAATCTGGAAAGACCAAGAGGAGAGAGATTGAGAGATAGTCTTTGGAATACTGAAAGTAAGAGAGCGATTGGTTAGCTTAGATTAACCCAAATTAACCCAAGTAACAGATCTTTTGCTATATTTGCCTGTGGCCAAAGAGGCTTTGGATTGCTCAGTCTATTTTATGATTTTTTTTTTTTCGTATTTTTTACCTTTTCTAGGGCCTCACCCCTGGCATATGGAGGTTCCCAGGCTAGGGGTCTAATTGGAGCTGTAGACGCCGGCCGATGACGCCACAGCCACAACAACGTGGGATCCGAGCCGCGTCTGCATCCTACACCACAGCTCACAGCAACGCCGGATCCTTAACCCAATGAGCAAGGCCAGGGATTGAACCCGCAACCTCATGGTTCCTAGTCGGATTCTTTAACCACTGCGCCATGATGGGAACTCCCTGTTTTATGATTTTTGAAGCTTTAAGGTACCTTCTGAAGCTACTTTTGTTTTGTGAGGGAGGTCAGGTGGGACTTTCTTGGGTAGCCATCCTCAGGTCATCTTTATCTAGGCTTTCACTGGATTTTATACTTGGAGTCCTGGGTCCAAGCTTGGGTACTTCACAGAAGGTTCCAGAATGAGACCATTTCTCCCTACCTAACGTCTCTTCTTTCAGGATAATGATCAGGTCAAGTATGATTTGTCTTTTTTCCCCCCATTGAAGCTCCAAGTTATATAGCTGTACCTGACCCCAGTGTCCTGAAACAAGGCTTCTCTAAGGACCCTTCAACCTGGTCTGTGGATGAAGTGGTACAGTTTATGAAACATAAAGATCCTCAGATATCAGGCCCCATCGCCGACCTCTTCAGGCAACATGTAATGTATCTTTTGATCTGGTTTTCATGCCTAATGTCTTTGAATGACCTCTGTGCAGGCCCTTCAGTTGGATACTGATTAGTGTGGATGGTGGGGGAACCCTATCAACTGATTTTTCCATATGTGAGAAAGTTTATTTTGCCCAGAGTTAGATTGTTAAATGGTGGAGGCTGGATCTATGCTTTAAAATGGCTTCCCAAGTACCTAAAATACTACAAGTCTTCAGGTTCTCAAGAGAAGGTGATTTGGCATGGCCACTCTCAGGTGTCTTCTCCTTTGTAACAACAACTACAAGGATCCGCCGCCCCACCTGCTCTCTGCTTGGCCCCAGGACCATGAGTAGGAGGGGGTGACCACAGTTTTGACAGAGTGTTCTCCTTGTTATGATGTCCCACAAATCTAGCAAGTGTATAAGATTAAGTGCAGCTTTATTTTAAATAGCAACTTATGAATACCAAATAATATGCTTCCATGATATAAAAAGCTTAATCAAGGAAATAAAGAATTTTGGGAGGATGCTTTTTGTCTGTTGAATAATTCATAGTCTTTTCTAAGAAATCAGATTAGTGACCAAATATCTGATGTACCCTTACTGATATTGTAAGAAAATCAGTAATTAGCTTCACACAACTAATTGAATAGCTTTCACTATAAAGACAACTCTGTATGACACATTGACGGTTTCCATTAATGCTGGCATGCCCATATTCCCAGCCTTTCTAAGAAAGTTAATGACTGTTTGAAATTCATTTCTACAGTTTAAAGTTTTCTACTCTTTGTCATAGATTTGTGGTATTTTATTCAACACATAGTATTTAAAATCAGATATTTTGATGCTAAGGCCATTTTTCAAACATACTGGGTTAAATTTCCCTTTTTAAAAAATTTGAAGTGAGTGTAGAAATTATCAAATAATGTTTTACAAATAAGTTATATTTTTAATGGTTTTCAGGAAATAGCATATTCAGAGTATATATTGAGAATGTAAGCTGTTCTCTTTTACATGTTCTTATATGTAACTTGACAAAATGTGTTATTAAAAATTACAATTTCTTTCTCTCTGTAGGAGATTGATGGGAAGGCTCTGCTACTACTCAAAAGTGATGTGATGATGAAATATATGGGGCTGAAGTTGGGGCCAGCCTTAAAGTTATGTTACTATATTGAAAAACTTAAAGAAGGAAAATATAATTGAAAAAAAATGTGTAAGTTTAAATTAGACATAATTTTCAGTTGTCCTGATAACTTTTTAATTTAAAAGTATTTTTATTCTCATAGCAGTTTTTGTTTTGTAGACAGTTCCTCTAAAAATATGTTATGTCGTCCAGAGTTGCAGAACTGCATTACAGTCCAGTCTACTTCTTTAAAAACCATTAATATGTTAGTCTTAGCATATTCAAATTGGCAGTTCTCCATGTCTTTTTATTATTTTACAGTTTATAGTTTATTATTTTATTGTACAGTTTACGAATATATTTCATGCAAGAAACAGTAACACCTTTAATTTTGGTTAATGTTTATATGTAAAACCAAAACAGCTAAATCCCAAAGGGGAAAGTATCAGGGACTAACACCTTCTCTAATGAAATCCATGAGAAGTTTTCCTTAGAAGAGAATTTAAAGATGCAACTATATATATCATCTCTTTCTCAAATACTTTATGTCTGTTACTGCAGTGTTCTGTTTGTGTTCTCCCAGTTTCTGGAAAGGGAATAGCCATATAAATTATTTTCCTTTTATTATTTCTCTGTATGTTATATTTGTTCATATTTAAAGAAAAAAACCAAGCTTATAAACTTTCATGAAGTGTTCTTATCAGCTTTTGATAAATTTTGAACAGTTATAAGATAGAATGGTTGTTTTATGCAGGAGATATTATACTACAAGGGTGGTTTGGATGGAGTCTGATTAAATTTTTTCAGTGAAATAACGTGTTATTTCAAAACTTTACATATTTTCGCTAAGTTTAGACATTTAACTAGGCGTTCATTCACATCTCTATATGAAGACACCTGTGCCCAAATTTTTTAAAGATATATATTTTATTGTCTGTGTTTACTTCTCCTATGGATACTATACCATATTTATATATTATTCTATACCTGTAGGTATTGAAACAAGTAAATCTGTTCTTTTTGAATTTAATATGGCACTTTGCACTGCCACAGAGGTAATTGTGAACTATTTATATAGTTAGATGTTTTTATTCTGAAAAAATATGTGCATCATTTGCTATCACTAGTACCTCAGCTTAGTCTTCAGGGGTTAAGAAACAATCCATAGATTGGTTTCCATACAGGGAAATTCTCTGTCCTATGCAATGTTGCTAGTTAATTTGCTTAGTTCTGAGCCATTTATTCTGCTAAATTTTGGAAGATGCATTAATTCTGACTTCTTTTGGGCTTTATTTTTAAAGTTAGAACTTTCAAGGGGAAATGGTGCTATATGTTTATTGTTATTACTTTGTATAACTTTGGTGTAATGTTTAAAAGCTATGAGAATCTGTGCTAAAAATATCAGCCATCTGTTATAAATGCCAATAAAATGTACACCAGGGGCAAGAATGTACATTTTCTTTTTTAGAAAACCAAATGTACTTTATATGAGAATGCTACTATTTAAAGGGTGGTTTCATCTATATTATTCCTTTTTTGTTATAAGACACAGTTCTAATTTAAACTTGGTCTTCTCTCAAATTGTTTGTGTGAAGATGCTGTGCCCAGTTAAATAGTCCTCAGGTGTTTGTATAAATGCTATGTTTTACAGTTTTCAGATTTTAAAATATAATAAAGTTAAATAACCTCAACAATTAATGTCAAAGACTCAGATTTGATTTTACTTGCTTTCACTGCATTACATTAATGTATGAATCAGTTATAGTTGAAAAAGTTGCCCTCCAGTGGTATTATGTGTCCAAATGCTTGGTTTTAACACTTGCCCTCGTTCTGCTGGTGAACAGATTCCTAGGAGCAACGGGTTGATATCTTTCTCTCTCTCTCTCTTTTTTTTTTTAGGGCCGCACCCACGGTATATGGAGGTTCCCAGCCTAGGGGTCTAATTGGAGCTGTAGCCGCCGGCCACAGCCACAGCAACACAGGATCCGAGCCGCATCTGTGACCTACACCACAGCTCACAGCAACGCCGGATCGTTAACCTACTGAGCAAGGCCAGGTATCGAACCTGCAACCTCATGGTTCCTAGTCGGATTCGCTAACCGCTGCGCCACGACGGGAACTCCAGCGTTGATCTCTTGTAGGGGCCTTAAATGAGACCCCAGGGAGACAGTAAGAAGTTAAATCAATGAGCTTTATCAGTACTCAGAGCTTTTGTGGCAGTGTTATATGATGTGAGCATGCTAGAAAATGCCAGTGCCCCTAGATACCTCATCTCACCCGAGTTCATGCATTTGGGTGGCGATTCTAGATGCTCCTTTACCTCTGGGGGCCACAGCCATACTGCTACTCAGCCTTCAACTCTCGTGGTGGAAAAGCCCCAGAGGTTCAAGGCTGTGGTTGAATCACCTTCAAGATCCGACCCCTCAGCCCACCTGCCCCAGGAGCTGCTGCGGTGGAACCCCAAAACTCCAATGCACTTCATTGGAGATGACTGAACCCTAACTGAGGCTCCAGGTATGAGGCTCACAAGTAATAGGAACAGGGGCATCACTTTGCTCTCTGAAACTTGGGTGATTCAGAGTTGGTTGTTTTTGACTGTCTGGTTTGTAAGTTTTTGTCCACCATAGATTATCATGCCATGTTAGCATATGTTACCTGTGAATTTAATCTTTCCTCTAGTTTTGCCTCTCTGTCTATCCTTCAACTCTGTAGGCAGCAGGATTCTGTATCTTGAGCTTTTGTCTTTCATCTGTGTGATTCCTAATCGTTGTAGTGTCTTTTGGTATATGTTCCAGACTAGGATTTCCCAGACTTTTAAACTGGGAGTTTTATAAGCATAGAAAAGCCATGCCCTTCTGTAATATTACTCGAAATTAAAAATTAAACATAATGACTAAGAATAGGGATTACAAGAGGAATAGTGCTTCTTTTTCAAGCTGCATAAGAGACTACTCACAGCTGAATAAGTGAACTATGTTTAAGCTTCTAGGGCTGTTTCTGCAATGCAATGCTAGGACCTCCTTGTGTTTTTAAGTGCTCTAAGGTTGATCCAGGGAATGGGCAGAGATTTAGGGTAGGGAGAACATGCAAAACCAGGGCCCATCTTCAGAAAGCATGGTGGACAGTTTGTGTCTGATCCCTCTCAATATTTCCCGTTTTGTCCAGCAGCTTGATGAACCTGAACCTTGGCAGCAGCTCTCCACAAGAGTGTATATCTAGACTGAGCTTGCCTCGTTTCTCGGCTGTACAAGAGGCGGTAGCAAGAAGACTTTATTGTATCTTTCAGTCTTTGGCATAAGAAAGCAAAATTAAAGGGCAGATACTGATATAATTAGAAAGACATTATTTATAGACATTAGATTCCAAAAGAGAATTCACTGTTTACAAGAATCCATGGAGCTTTTACAAAATTGAGTACATATTAAGCTACAAAGGACACTGGATTACAGAAAACAAGGTTAATACAGGCTATCGTCTGGGACATGAAATTAGAAGTAAATGAGATACTTCTGAAAGGCTAGCAAGAAAAACAATAAGCGCCCCTACTTTTCTAGCCACAGCTTCTTTGTTGAGCTTTCTCCTTGAGTTCTGGGCCTGGGTATGTAACTGTACTGACATCTCTACTTCGAAGCCCACAGGCATCTCCTGTTCATCACCCCTGACTCTCTTCCCATCTTCCTTCATCAGCGTACCTCTCTGCAAGCCCTGTGTTGTTAACAGCATCTCCCCCGCTGGTGCATCCAGG
>PVHT020000195.1:1943702-1957740 GCA_004024745.2 Catagonus wagneri
TATATATATATATACCTAAAGGAATTAGTAAGTATTTTGCAAATTAACAGAGAAACCTTAGTGGAGTTGTCAATAACTTTACTAGTAATAGTTTGTAAGAAATGTTGATAGACAAAAACTTGTCTTAAAAGTAAAATTTTAGTTGCCTTTGTTATTTTCTTCTTTATTTAGATTATAAAGTCTAACCTTTTTTGTAGAGAATCTTAAATACAGATAACTCTAATGAGGATAATTTTGCCATCCAGAGACAGTGACATAAAGATAGCCATTGGTATATTTCCTTCTGCTAGAAATAACCATTGGTATAGTTCATTCTGCTCTCAAAGTTAGGATTATACTGTATTTTTCTGCTTTGACTCTTTTCCCCCTTTCACATTATTTCACAAGCATTTCTAATATTAATAAACATTCTTTTGAGCCAGGGGTGGAGCCACAGCCACTGCAGAAGTAACGCTGAGTAGTTATGCTGCGAGCCACACAGGAAGTCCATAAACATTCTTTTGAGAATGTGCTTCTTGGCAATATGCCATTCTATCATACAGGAATACCATAATTGATTTAACCAATTTTCTTTTTGTTTGGATAATTTTGTAGTTTCTAAAAATTATTTTATTTCATGAAGAGTATTAAGTAGAGTTAACTGCCACTCTTTAAACCCAACCCCAAAGTTTTATGGATGAGAAAACAGAGGCAAAAGAGTAGATGTATCTGGCCCAAAGTCCTTGATTCTGGATAGCTTGAGAGCCTGGATTGGAACCTACACCATGTGATTCCTAATTTGGTACCATTTTCACACCACCTTATACTAGCTAATTACTTTAGTCTAATACTTTGGTCTATTTCAAATAAATGTATTGAATCCAAATTATGCAATGTAGATGTGATCTGCAAGTTAATGTTTCAGTTTTTTTTCCCTCCTTCTTTTTCATCTGCATCCTCAGCATATGGAAGTTCCGAGGCCAAGGATGGAATCTGAGCCACAGCTTCACCCTATGCCACAGCTGTGGCAATGCTGGATCCTTAACCCACACTGCACTACAGTGGGAACTCCAATACTTCAACCTTAAACATGTTCTTTTTGGACACCGTGAACTTCTCTGCAGAACAGATACTGACTCACAGACTTTGTACAACTTATCGTTTCCAAATGAGACAGGTTGGGGGGTTGGGGGATGCACTGAGGGTTTGGGATGAAAATGATATAAAATTTGGTTGTGATGATTGTTGTGCACCTATAAATGTAATAAAATTCATTAAGTAATTAAAAAAATTAAACATGTTCTTTTTCAGACCAACTTTAAGAAATAAGAAAGCCACTTTATATATTGTGCTGTTTTTCATATTGATTAAAATGATTTAATGAGTTTATATTTCACATTTAGTTTATTTTGTCTGTTTCACATCTGAGATTCAATTTGAATTTAATTTGATAACAACATATACTTTTGTACTTTATTTCTACATTGTTTATTATCATCAAGTTTAATATTAATTTTTAGAGAACAAGTTTGGAAATTCATGGTCACCACAAAGTATCACTTAAAAATTAAAAGCATATCGTTAAACACATAGTACGTGGACTAGGTGGTCCAGTTTCTTAAATGAGAAGAAATTTATTGCTCTATAGAATTGGAAGTTCTAGAAATAATACTATTTGTTTGTATATATACATATATATACTGCGAAACTTCACACTAAGCAATTAATTTCATAGCTAACTTGCAATGATTAGAGATATAAAAATATTTAATGTAATTTTTTCAGCTAAATGTTTTTAAACACTCTATAACTTTATAAGGTGGTTTCCTCTAGAAACTGTTCATTTAATGTGGCATCTAATCTATGCTTTCTCTTTGCTTATTCTTAGATTATATCGTTATAACTATTGAAGACGACAGTGATGCCGAAGATGATGCTGATATTGTGATAGTAGAAGAGTCTGATACAGAGGATACTGAGAACACATTTTCCGCTGATGAAATAACTGTACAAACAGATTTTCAAGATGACAGTGATAACTCTCAGCAACCATCCCGCTTGTCATATGGTAATTTTCTTAAATTTCCTCCTGTGTGAAATTTCGCTCCTGGGTCTCCATTTTGTAAATTGCTTAAATATTCATATAACTTTTACATTAATTAGTTATTATCGAGCTTCATGATAATAACACCATATTTGTGCTTGCATTTTCCATTCATTTAAGCTTTGTCATGTCTCCTTTTCTATTTCAGTTCTGAGGGGAGTGGGAAGGTAGCCTTGGAAAGCATTGGAGAGAATATATGCTCTGTCTCTGAAAAATTATAACTGGTACTGAAATTTTAACTATTTGGTGGCAAAGCAAAAGCTGAATTGGAGTTCCTGTCGTGGCTCAGTGGTAATGAACCCGACTAGTATCCATGAAGATATGAGTTCAATCCCTGGCCTCGCTCAGTGGGTTAAGGATCTGGCAGCGTTGCCATGAGCTGTGGTGTAGGTCGCAGACACGGCTCAGATCCTGTATTACTGTGGCTCTGGTGTAGGTTAGTGGCTACAGCTAGCCTGGGAACATCTATATGCTGCTGGTGCGGCCCTAAAAAGACAAAAATAAACAAACAAACAAATAAATAAAACAAAAACATAGCATCATTTATATTAGCACCAAAAAAGAGTCCATGGAAATTAGAGTCCTGCTACCAGAACTCTAGCTACTTGTCCTTCCAAAGGTTGATTCTCAACCACAGTAACAAAGGAAATGTGAGGCTATTCACTTTCTCACTTATACACAGAGCCAAGAGACATTAATCCCTTGGAACATGTTTTCAGTAGCTACATGACAGTATGCCCTTTGCTTAGAGAATTGAGTTTCCTACTCTTTAAAACACTGAAATGTTGTTGCTTAGATTGGAGGTCAGCAAACTTTCTCTATAAAGGGCCAGATAGTAAATATTTTAGGATTTGCAGCTGTAAAGGCTCTATTGCAACTACTCCGCTCTGCTGTTGGAACATGATAACAGCATTATATTAACAGATGGGTATGTCTGTGTTTCAGTAAAACTTTATGGACACTGAAATTTGAATATCCTGTAATTTTTCCATTTCATGAAATATTCTTTTTTTTTTTAATTTGAACCTTAAAAATTTGGAATAAGAAACATCAAAAAGAAGACCATTCTTAGCTCTTAGGCTATACAAAAACAGGTGGCAAGGTGGCTTTGGTCTGCAGGCTGTAGTTTGCCAACCCCAGATCTAACTGATGCCAAAAGTCATTTGATACCACTTGTTATCAGTTCTGTTTTTTAAACTATATGCAAGACCAGCAGGATACTTTCTTAGTGTATTATAGAACATCTGACTGACTCCAGCAGCCCTCCTTAGTGAGAAAAGAACAAGAGGATAATTTTTGAATGTGGATACCCTTTGGCCTATCATTTCTACCTCTAAGACTTTATCCCGTAGAACTACATGCATAAGGGCAAGACTGTTGAGCAGCATTCTTTTTATTTTTTTGCCTTTTGTCATTTTAGGGCCATACCTGTGGCATGTGGAGGTTCCCAGGCTAGGGGTCTAATTGGAGCTGTATCAGCTTGTCTACGCCACAGCCACAGTAACGCAGGATCCGAGTTGTGTCTGCAATCTACACCATAGCTCACGGCAACGCCGGATCGTTAACCCACTGAGCAAGGTCAGGGATCGAACCCACAACCTAGTCGGTTTCATTAACCGCTGCACCACGATGGGAACTCCGAGCAGCATTCTTTGCAAGAGCAAAACTTTAGAAGTAACTTGAATATCCCTGAATCAAGCACTGGTTAAATAAATAAATTCTGCATGGCTTATCTGTATGATAGGAAACTAAGAAGCTGTTAAAGTGATTGAAGTATACCTAAGGTATTAGTTTGGAAAGACCAATACATGTTTACTGGAAAAAGAAGGTTGCAGAGCAGTATTTATAGTCTGATACCCTTTTATCTTAAAGAAAAATTGAGAATAGGAGATTTCAGAAAAGGTGGCTAGATCATTTTTTTTTTTTGGTGGAGATTATATATCATCATATTCATCATTTTAATCATTTAAGGATCCAGTTAGTAGCATTAAACAGCCTAATAGCTCTGGCTAAAATTTTCAGTACAGCGTCGATAGCAGTGGTAAAGGCAAGCCATCTTGTCTTGCTCCTAATCTTAGGGGGAAAGATTTTAAGGCATTCATCATTGAATGTGATATTAGCTGTGGGTTTTCATAAATGTTTATCTAGTTGTGGAATTTCATCTCTGCTCCTAGTTGTCTGAGAATTTTTATGATGAAATAGTGTTGGATTTTGTCATTGCCTTTTTGGCATTAAGATGATCATGTTTTTTTTTTTTCTCCTTTATTCTATTAATGTGATGTGTTACACTGATTGGTTTTCTTCCCTTTAACTATTCTTGTATTCCTGGGATAAATCCCTCTTGATCATGGCGAATAATCCTTTTAATATGTTATTGGATTAGATTTGCTAATATTGTTTTTTTTCTATCATGCCTGCAGCAGTTCCAAGCCAGGGATCCAACTCAGGTCACAGCAGTGACAACACCAAATCCTTAGCTGCTAGACCACCAGGGTACTCCTAGATTTGCTAATATTTTATCATTTTGTTGAGGATTTTTACATCTATATTCATAAAGAATATTGGTCTGTTTTTCTTTTCTTGTAATGTTTTTACCTGGCTTTGGTGTCCAGGTAATTCTGGCCTCATAGAATGAGTTAGGAAGTGTTCCCTTTACAATTTTTTGAAGAGTTTGAGAAGGATTCATGTGTTAATTCTTCTATAAACGTATGGTAGAATCCGGCAATGAAGCCCTCAGTCCAGGCCTCTTCTTTACTGGGAGGTTTGTGATGATTGATTCAATCTCTGCTTGTTACAGGTCTGTTGAGATTTTTTGTTTTTTTCTTGAGTCAGTTTAACTAATTAATTTTTTAAATTATAAGGACAAATTGTCTTCTCATATACTAGCATTAAGCAATTAGAAAATATATAGGAAAAACCCGAGTTGATAATGGTGACAAATAAATATTTAAAATTATAAGGAATAAACAAATAAAAAAATAGCAGAACCTATACAAAAGGAAAGCAAATACTTTACTGAAAGTTGTAAAAGAAGGCCTGAGTAAGTGGAGAGATACAGATTGTTCCTGGATGAGAAAAAATATGCCAGGGTACCTTTAAAAAAAACCTTGGGAAAATCTGTTTGACAGGTGGTAATTAGCATATCAAACACTAACAAATTTAAAAGTACAATTATTGAAATATTATGATACTATTTTTGAAATAGGGAGCCAGGTTTAATGCAATAGGAAGCTCATAAACAGAACAAAGAATTTAAAGTGAATATACCATAGTATATTAATATGAGAAACATTAAATAGTAAGTTGGTACAAATGGTTAACTGAGGAGGGAGTCTGGATTTTGCCTCATATTGCACTTAAATAATTTCAAGCGGATTAAAGAGTTGAATATCTAGTAGATGGAAGTATGGAAAACTAGAAGAAAATATAGTTGAATGTTTTCTCTAACCCTAGTGAAAGACTGAGTATAGAATCGTTTGAGAAATCACAGAAATATTAGTGAATGATGAAATTAGAAACAAAAACCCCTCTCTATCTTAAACATCAGACTGCAAAATCACATCACCATCTGGGAAAAGTATTTGCTGAAAATATACATTTTCCAGAGTTATTATCCTTAAGGTAGCAAGACCTCATACAAATCAAACAACAAACACTGAAACTCCCAATAGGGCAATGAGCAGAGGACACAAAAAAATAACAAGT
Source organism: Catagonus wagneri (assembly GCA_004024745.2). NCBI lineage: Eukaryota > Metazoa > Chordata > Mammalia > Artiodactyla > Tayassuidae > Catagonus > Catagonus wagneri. The sequence continues at coordinate 1,949,491 of PVHT020000195.1, forward strand.
CACAGAACAAGAAATCTTAATAGAAAACATGTGAAAAACAGTCAACTGCTTTAGTAACAAGAGAAATACAAATTAAAGTGGGATACAAAAAGAGGATGAACTTTCCTTTATCAAATTAGCAATTTTGATGATTCATTTTAATGATAATGAAAAACTATTGCACTTCAGTTTTCTGTGAGTGTAAATTAGTAGAACCTTTTTGGACATTTTGGCAGCACCTATCAGAGCCCTGAAATGTTCACAGCCTTTGACCTAGTGATTTTTCTACACTTCCATTATAAGGAATTATTCAGAGATGTACACAATTATTTTCATTTGAATGTGTACACATCATTATAGTAAAATAGTGAGCAACTGGAAGTTGTATAAATGTCTGATAGCAGAAAACAGATAACATATCCTGTGGACAGCCACATGATGGAATATTATGCAGGCATTTAAAAATATTTTAAAAATTATAAATGATATACAGAATTTCTCAGAATATATGTACAGTATCATTCAAACTACTATATAAAATATATTCAGAGGAAGAGGAAGAGAAGGAAATAAATCTAAGGGTTATGGTATCTGTTAGCGATGGATTACTTAGATTCTAAATTTTTTTTATAAAGAGCTTAATTTTAGGTAGACTTTATGGAAATTGTACATATACAATAATATGCACGAATGATAAATATGCAGCTTAAATGATTTTCAAATTAACACACACATATAACCAACATCCACACCAAAAAGTAGAAGGTTATGAGCTCCCCAGAATCAGTTCTTACCTCCCTTTCAGTCACCACTCTCTCCCAAGGTAGTACTATCCTGCCATCTCCTGCCACTGATGACTTTTGCCTGTCTGAGCTTTAGATTAATTCAGTCATACACCCTTCTTTTAGGTTCCTGGATCCAGTTCCAGTGTGTGTGCTGGGGCTTCTAACACATCAAGCAATTCTTGGACACCAGCAGAGTGAGGACTGCACAGGCTGAGAGCTCAGTCTTACCTTACCTTACCTCCCCCTTACTCTGTATTCCAGTCCCAAGCCCAGGGCATTCCTTACCTGTGCTTCTGACCAGCTTGCCGTAAATCAGAGGTTCCCACAACCTCTTCCTCTGGTTTCATTAATTTGCTAGAGCGGCTCATAGAATTGGGAAACATTTTACTTACTAGAATAATGGTTTAGTATAAAAGGATGTAACTCTGGAACAGCCAGATGAAAGAGATGCAGAGGGCAGGGTATGGGGACGGGCACAGAGCTTCCAAGCCTCCTCTAGCTTCAACTCTCCTCAGTCTCCGCGTGTTCGGTGGTCACCAACCCGGAAGCTCTCCGAACCTTGTGCTTTTGTTTTTTTACGGAAGCTTCATTATGTAGTCATGATTGATTAAATCATTGGCCAGTGTGATTCATGCAACCTCCAGCCCTTCTCCCCTCTTGGAGGTCAGGCGGCAAGGGACTGAAAGTTCCAATCCACTAGTCACGTGGTTGGTTCCTCTGGTAACCAACCCCTGCCCTTAGGTGATCCACAGGCATTCCAAAAGTAACTTCATTAACATAACAAGATACCTTAATCACTCTCCGCACTTAGAATTTTTTAGGAGCTCAGTGCCTGAAACCAGCATAGAGACCAAAGATGTATTTCTTATTATAAATCACAATATCATAACTATATTCGCTTTTGTATCTAGCTTTTACTTAATGTTACGGTTGTGAGATTTGCCCTTATAGTGTGTACTTCTAGTTGGTTTATCCTCTTTGCTCTGTAGTCTTTCTTGTATGAAAACACGACAGTTTTTTATTCATAGCTTGTATTAGAAAAAAAACAGGCAGTTTAAAAAGTAAAAATTAAAGTTACAGCTTAAGTTGGAGGTATTTCGTAATTGGATTTTCCTCACAATATTAGTTTGCATTTATCTAACTTGAGAAACTTTACCTCCTTTGATTTCTTGTTTCTGAGCGTTTGTTCATTAGTATTTGTATCTCTACCACAGAATGAAAGGGAAACAGCAAAGGAGATGAAACTCCATCCCTTCATTCTGCCCCTCATCACTGCCCTGGCTCAGGGTAGATAAAGGGAATTAGCTCTCTCATTACGCCCCTCCTGGTAAAATGATGCCAGCATTCAAATCTACAAGATATGACATGATAGCATTGCACTTGGTGTCTCGTTCAGGTTTGCTCAGTAGAATGATGCAGGACCGTAACTGAGCCTACATAATTCTAGAAGAGTTTCTGGCCTCTTTTTCACCTACATTTGTTTAGGTTTATTATAAAACTTCACTACAGAAACAGTCATAATCCTAGTGCTGAAATGACCTTAGACCTAATCACAACCAGTTTTCACCTGGCAGGAGAGGAGAGGTCCTGGGTGGTCTGCCCAGGCTGCACTGTGCTGGGGGTCTGCACCGGAACAGACTCATGACTCCCTTTTGGTGGACTGCAGCCTTCCTGAGTAAAAAGACCCTGAGCTCCTTTACAAAAGCAGTTAGGACTCATGCTCTCTTGTAGATTCGCTTCCAGCATTTCCTTTGTAGCCTTTACCTCGTGAGGCATTGACTTCACAATTGCGAACCGTTTGATCTTGATTCTTATTCCACTACGTGGGCAATAAAGCCCTTTCATTTTTAAAGGTTTATTCTAAGTCACTAATGGAAAAATTCTTGTTTTGTTGCTCTCTAAAATTCAGCCCAGGAGCTCCTGGTGTGTTGCAGTGGGTTAAGGATCTGGTGTTGCCATAGCTGTGGGATAGGTTGCACCTGTGGCTTGGATTCATTCCCTGGCCAGGGAATTTCCATATGCCGGGGATGCTGCCATAAAAAAAAAAAAAAATTCAGTCAAGACTCCAATTCAACTTGAGTTGGCATTTTGAGAACCTATCCGTATTAAGTTTCTTAAGGCAGTGAGTGCGCTAAGTAACTTTTTTATGCATTGCTTTTCAGAAGTTGAAGGTTTAGCAGCCCTAGGTGACCAAGCAGTTTCACAGATGAACCGTCTGACAACTTTAAAAAGATATAGCCCCAACTCAGCAGACATGGAGTTTATCCCTTTGCATAAAAAAGGGCGACTGTCTGTTCCTGGAGAGGATAACATGGTTTGTATAGTAAAGTGAAAATCTTTCTTTTTTTCATTGTCTTATTTCTTTTTAATAGAGTTTAATTTCATATCATGAAATGTACCTTTCTAAAATGTATACAGTTTGGTAAGTTTTGACAGATATGTATGCTCACCCTCCATCAAGATAAATAACATTTCCATCATCCCCAAAGTTCCTTTGTGCCTCTCCTCAGCAAGTTCCCATCCCCTTGAACCTTGGAGAAATACCATTCTGATGTTTTTCTCATCACAGATTAATTTTGCCTGTTCTAGAACTTTACATAAATACAATGTGCACTCTTTAATGGCATGGTCTCTTTTCCTTAAAATTTGGAAATTTGTCTGGTTGGAGCAAGATTTCATTACCTTTTATTGCTGAGTAATATTCCACTGAATGAATAGCTATAATTTGTTTATCGGTTCTGCTTTTGATGGACATTAGGGTTGTTTCCAGTTTTGGGCTATTATTAGTAAAGTGGCTATGAACATTATTATAGCAGTCTCTTTGTAAACATATGTTTGCATTTAATTTGGGTAAATACTCAGGGTGGAAATACTGGGTCACGTTCTAGATTAACATTTATAAGAAACTGCCAAACAGTTTTCTGAAGTGATTGTACTGCTTTACATTTCCATCATATTCTGCAATGCTTCTAAATTTCTGAAGCTGAATAAAATAGCTCATTAAACTATATATTATTAAGCTTAACAAAAAATGCATTTATTTACGTACACAAGGATGAGGATACTAACACCACCTAATTAGGATGGGCAGTTCTCTTCTTTCAGCCCCAATATTTAATCCTTAGGGATGTTATTTGCTTCCTGAGAGTCATAATTTCTGACATAATTATGTGAAAGCACTTTGAAAAGCATAAAGCACTATAGAAGGGTAAGATGATAATATTGTCTTTTATAACTGCAAATCTGTATTATAATTCCAAATGATTTTTAGTGCCAAGTAAGTTTGTAAAGTAGGGCTAATTCAGATAATTTAAAAAACAAAGACGTTGATAACTACTTGGTATATTTATATTAAAGTTATCCTTATACTCTATAATTATCCTTAAGATAGTTATTATAATTAAATCTAATGGTTATGTGCTGCTTGTTTACTTATTTATACTGTTTCATTCTAAAAAAGGATTTAAGGTGTCTTAGAGATAAAGAAAATAGGTGCTTAAGTGTTTCCTGTTTTGTCCACAGAGTGTCACTGTTGGATTATTTGAAAATTACAAGCCATATGCCATTTGGTTCTTTGTGGTTAGAAATATTTGCTTTTAAAGCAGTTCTGGTACCAGATTATTAGAAAACTAGTCTTTCTATCCTGAAGTGCATACGGGTTAAGCTTGATGGAAAATGTTGTTTTAAAAGCAGCTGGGTTAATGAGAAAACAGTTTTGCAAGTATCTTTCCATATTATTGTAGTATTCACAATGGGGCAGAGATCCTTTAGGCTTTTGGTATTTCTTGAGAGTGAAATTGAAGTCCTCAAAGTTTTCTTTCAGTTCTTTCCTTCATATTTTCTTTTGGCTTATTAATATATCCTTCTTATACAAGACATGAATACCTAATTGTGAAGAAAGTGGTAGTGTCATTAATGAATGTACATCAGTCTGAGTATTTATATAATATTAATCGATAATCACAAATATACTCACATTTACTATCATAAAGAAAACGATAAAAATTGTTTTTCAGCCTTTGTTTACTGTGGAGTTACTCTGAACTTGTGAGCCCAAGGAAATATTTCTCTCTTTTAGTTCCTTCTTTTCCTTATCTAATAAAATTCATAACAGTTTTATACCCTGTTTTAGTAGTTTTTAAATTTTTGAAATAGTTTTAGATTTATGGAAGAGTTGCAAAAATATTAGAGTTCTTGTGTATAACTTCACACAACTTGCCTGTTAACTTACCTATATAACAAAGTTATGGTAATTGTATAACTACAGTACAGTTTTCAAAACCAGGATATTAACATTGGTACAGTGCTATTGGCTAAATTGCATCCTTGTTTGAATTTCACCATCCACTCTCTCCTACCTCCTTTTTCTGTTCCAGGATCCAATCCAGTATTGCACATTGAATTTGGTTTTGTCTCCTTAGTTTCGTCCAATCTGTGACAACTCCTCATTCTTTCCTTGTCTTTCATGACTGTGGCTTTTTTTTTTTTTTTTTGCTTTTTATTTACGGCATATGTACGTTCCCAGGCTAGGGGTGGAATTGGAGCTGCAGCTGCCGGCCTACACTACAACCACAGCAGTGCAGGATCCAAGCTGTATCTGCAACCTACACTACAGCTCACGGCAATGCCAGATCCTTAACTCACTGAATGAGGCCAGGGATGGAACCCACATCCTCATGGACACTAGTTCAATTTGCAACCCACTGAGCCCACAACGGGAACTCCGCCCTTGGCGTTTTTGATGAGTGTACTGATCATTTATTTGTAAAATGTCTCCTGATTTTGGTGTGTCTGTATTTTCTCTTGATTGAGATTATGCATTTTTGCAAGATCACCACACGTACCATGTTGTCTCCTCATTGAATCATATTAGGAGTCAAGGTGTCTTGTCTATATATCTTTTTATTGGAGATCTTAGCATCCACCACCTGGTTAACATGGTGTCTTCTGGATTTCTTTTACTGTAAGTTACAATTTTTCCTTTGTAATTAATAAATATCTTAGGTGAGAATTTACTTTGAGACTATGCAAATATCCTTTCGTAAACTTTTTGCCTTGGTTTGAGTTAGCTCGTGGATTTTACCAGCAGCATTTGGTACTGTGGCATTTGCCTAAAGGTGACTTTTTTTGGCCATGCTCATGGCATGTTGGTAACTCCCGGGCCTGGGATCAGACCTGTGCCACAGCAGCAACCTGAGCCACCGCAGTGACGGTGCTGAATCCTTAACCCCCTGAACCACAAGGGAACTTTTATGTCCCTTATTCCTTTGTATTTCTTAATTGGAATTGATTTATAAGGAATAACTGTCCCTTCTTCCCCATTTATTTATTGCTTCAATTATATATTTTATATTAATATGGGCTCATGGGCATTTATTGCATTATATAATTATAATCCAACATTATCATTATTTTATTGATCAAATTTTCCAGCTTTGGCTATTCCATCCTTCCACTTGGCTCCTGTGACCTTTTGACATGCCCTGACTTTTTTTGGGGGGGGAGCAATCCCTTATTTTCTGACAGTACAAGGTGTTTTAACCTCATTTATACTTTCCCTCTTTCAGCCTTGGAAGTCACCTTCCTTCAAGGAGCTTTGGTTCCTTTTATTGAAGAGTGGTATTTAGAAATCAAGATTTGGACACTAGGTGTGTTCATTTCTACTCTTGTGTTATTGATCTTAGGCCCTCTCAGTGGACAGAGCTAGGAAATAAATGTTTAATAATCTGCGCATACACATACATTTATATTTCTATATCTCTTTTAATATGTATTATAGAGTGTGTGTTCACACTGATATTCGGTTTTCTTTTTTTACATTTTATTGAAGTATACTTGAATTACAATGTTGTGATAATTTCTGCTCTACAACAAAGTGATTAAGTTATACATGTAAACACATCTGTTCTTTTTCAGATTCTTTCCCCATATAGACTATCACAGAATATTGGGTGGAGTTCCCTGTGCTATATAGCAGCTCCCCATTGACCAGTCATTCCATATACCACAGTGTACATATGCCAACCCCAAACCCCCAGTCCAGCCCTCCCCCAGGAGCCTTTCTTAAACTTACGTTCTCATATAGTAACTTCCTTCCTTTAGCCCCCTTTTTAATCAGCTCTTATCTTTTTCATTCTCATGAATGTGGGTTTTGGTTTTACTTTATCTCTGTTTTGTATTGTAGACTTCTGAAAACCTTTTGGAATGCAGGTAAAAAAGAAAAACAATTAAAATAAATATACAGGCGTTCCTGCTGTGGCGCAGTGACATCTTCAGTGTCTCTGGAGTACTGGGGCGCAGATTAAATCCTTGGCCTGTCACAGTGGGTTAAGGATCTGGCATTGCCACAGCTGTGGTATAAGTTGCAACTGTGGCTCGGATCTGATCCCTGGCCTGGGAACTGCATATGCCTAAGAGTGGCTCCATAGGCCACGGTGCAGCCAAACAAAAGAAAAAAAAATGTAGAAAGTGTTATTTTTTCTAGTATTTTATTTAACTCCTAGAGATATTAAGCATTGACCTACTTATTTTTATATTAATAGGAGAGCAATGCACCTGAAGTTTCCTTTAATGAAAATCATCGAAACCAACTTAGGGAATTCCAACACCATTGCCAGGTATCAAAGTTGTTGCTTAAATGTAGTTTTCCAAAATATTGAGCTAAAATTTTTATTACCTCATTTAATGCCATTGTACTATTAACAGAAATTTTCCTATGCCAAGTTCTGTATGATTATCATTCTGTTGTGATACATTAAAAAAAAAATAACTACTTGGAACAACATCCTTAGGTGAAAAACTTGAAATAAAAATGTGGCTTTTGTCGTTTATAAAAAATAGCTCAGCACTGGTCAAATATAGTCAAGTCTCTTTCATCTAGACTTTTCAACATTGAATTTCTCTAACATTTCTTTTAAAGAAATTGGCTGATTTGCATGACATTTATTACACCTAAATGCATTATCAAGATATTGCAATTAAAACAAAATGGCCACCCACCACTGTTTTTTAGAGGGCACGTCTCACATAGTTTTGAGAGGGTTTTGTAAAACTGACATGTTGGTAGAGATTGACAGAAGCATGTAATTATCAAGGAGTTTGTGAGCTGCATACCCTAGAGGTAATGAACGTTCGTGAAAAAAAAATGTTCCTTAACATTTAAAGTTTCTTGAATATAACGAACTAACATACTCTGAAAAGTAAAAAAAGTTAATGTGAGTCTTTGTCATTATTATTGGGAAGAGAAGCGGAATACTTAGAAGGGAAGGGATCCACCTTCTGGGGAAGGAGGTCCAGAGGCTGGGAATGTAGGGGCGATGGAGGGAGCTGCGGTTTTGAGCAGGGCTCGCCCAGCCTGCTTTACATCAGCACCCACGACCAGTCAGGCTGACGCTGCTCTGCCAGGAACCTCTGTACAAGATGTGGTGGGATAGAGCATCTATGATAAGAGATGCCCAGGTTCCAAAGTCACAGCCATAAGGGATGG
>PVHT020000195.1:1958740-1978088 GCA_004024745.2 Catagonus wagneri
ATGGGCCGTAAGGATCCTCTCCATTTGTCCTGATGTGCTAGCTGCCGCCCTCCTTTCTTCAGCGCCTTCCCTTACTATTCTGGACTCCAGGGTGCAGCACTTCCGTCTTGTCCTTCGTTATTCTCGCCCGGCATCCCCTTTAGTAAAGCCCCAGCCCTCTGCAGCTGGGAAGCAGAGGGGAAGACCTCTGCTGGGGAGCGGTGCACTGCCTGGTGATCCTCAGACAACCCCAATCCTGGCCACTTATTTCATGGGGGAAATGGAGGGCATGGAGCAGAAATCCCCTCCCTCCAAGTCCTGATTCCTCTCCCCACTGGAGCCAGCAAACTTGCTTGGATCCAGCTCTCTGCCAACCTCTTTCCCGACCCGACTCTTCTATATGGCCAACACCTCCTCTGGTTTATGCATCTGACACTCCTTCCCTGTGCTCAGACACCTCCCTTGGTTAGCCATCTCTCTCTCTCTCCTGTATCTTCAGCCTCTCTCTCTATCACTCTCAGTGTATTCATTCTCCCAGTTTTTTTTTAAAAATTACTTCTTTTGGCCTCCCATCTCTAGCTGTCATCCTCCCTCTCTCCTTCCCTTCATGACGCAGCTGTCTGAATGTCATTTATATTTACTGTCTAAACATCTGGCTTCCTGTTTTTATCTGTCTCTTTTTTAAATCATGAAAGTAAGACATGGCACATGGTTCAAAGAAAAGTTAAACAGTAGAGAGTGACAAATAAAACATGGAAGTCTCTTCCTCTTCACCCTGAGCCCTATACCTTGGGGTAACCATTTTTAATAGTCTTTATCTTATTCTTTTTAGCCACATCCTCAGCATGCTCAAGTTCCCAGGCCAGGAATCAAACCTACACCACAGCAGTGACCTTAACCCACTGTGCTACCAGGAAACTCCAATAGTCTCCATTTTAAATTATTGTGGTTTCTACCATTACACGAGTAATATACTGTATTTCATTTTGTATTAACTTTCGGTGTGAACTATTAACTTACCACTTTGAAAGATGAGGACTTTAGCTCTTTCATTTTCCCTACTCTGAAATTAGTTACACTGTTATTTGTAGTTCTTTTAATGCTTACTGTTAATTTTCACTAATAAGTTTCCATTACCTCTTCTGGCAGATTTAGAAGGCAGTCTTTTAACCATAACCGTGCCCCATCATATAAGAACTAGAAATTAGCATTCCATACACTATCCCCTATTTATCTTCCTTCTAACACCCATTTCTCACATTCCTAACACTGTCAAAGTTTATGAATTCTGTTCTATAAACTATCAGTAAGCCTTCCATGTTTTAGATATGTTATTTCTAAAAATTAAAAATAATCAGTGCTTAGAATACTAGGATTTTCTTAACATTATTTTCTATAAAACTAATGTCATTGACCTCATAGGGAAACAAATATAATCTTTTTTTTAAACTGAAGCATAATTGACACACAACATGATGTTGATTTCGGGTGTACAATATAATGATTCAACATTTTGTACATTGCAAAATGATTAGGGCAGTAAGTCTAGTTATCTGTCACCATACAGACTTATAAAAACTTTTTTTCTTGTAGTGACAACTTTTAAAATTTACTTTCTTAGTAACTTTCAAATTTGCAATACAATGTTATTGACTATAGTCACCAGGATGTACATTTCATCTCCATAACTTATTTATTTTATAATTCATAGTTTGTATCTCTTGATCCCCTCTCTCCATTTTGCCTGCCATCTAACACCACTCATCTTTGGCACCCACCAACCTGTTTTTTGTATCTGTGAGTTTTGTTTATTCATTTTATTTATTAGAGTCCACATACAAGTGAAATCATATGGCATTTGTCTTTCTCTGGCTTATTTTACTTAGCAGTTCATGTTGTCACAAATGGCAAGATTTCATTCTTCTTTATGGTTGAAAAGTACCTATCTATCTATCTATCTATCTATCTATCCATCTATCTATCTATCATCTATCTATCTCACATCTTCTTTGTTCATTCATTCATTGATGGACAGTTATGGTGTTTCCATATCTTGGCAATTGCAAATAATGCTGCAGTGTACCATAGCAGGGGGGGTGCATGTATCTTTTTGAATTAGTGTTTTTGTTTTCTTCAAATATCCTGAAGTGGAATTGCTGGATCATGTCACAGTTCTAGTTCTAGTTTTTTGAGGAACCTTCATACTGTTTTCAATAGTGGCTATGCCAGTTTCTATTCTCACCAACAGTGTAGGACGGTTCTCTTTTCTCTACATCTTCACTAACACTTGTTATTTCTTGTCCTTTTGGTAATAGGTATTCTGGCAGTTGTAAGGTGATATCTAATTGTGGTTTTGATTTGCATTTCCCTGATGATTGGGGATGCTGAGCATCTTTTCATATGCCTATTGGCCATCTGTATGTCTTCTTTGGGAAAATGTCTGTTCAGTCCTCTGCCCATTTTTTAATTGGATTGCTTGATTTTTGTTATTGTGTTGCATGAGTTCTTCATGTATTTTGGATATTATCCTTTTATCACATATATAATTTGCAAGGATCTTCTTCCATTCAGTGGGTTCCCTTTTATTTTGTTGATGGTTTCCTTCATTGTGCAGAAGCTGTTTAGTTTGGTGTAGTCCCATTTGCTTATTTTTGCTTTTGTTGCCATTGCCTTTGGAGTCAGATCCAAAAGTGTATTGCTAAGACTGGCCTCAAGGAACTTTCTGTGTTTTCTTCTTCTAGGAGTTTTATGACTTCTGGTCTTACATTCAAGTCTCTAATCCATTTTGAATTAATTAAGAAATATAATCCTGTGATTAAGAAATATAATCTTATGTTGCGAATTCTCTCCTATTCAGTGTCCTAAGTGTCAAGGTCAGTGGATTCTCTCCTGTATTCCACCAGCACTCAAAATCATGTCATAATCTAGTTGGCTGTTTATACTGTGACTTCATTTGTCTAAATGTTTTCTTATCTAGAAGCCTTTTTTTTTTTTTTGGTAGGGCTGCACTGCGGCATATGGAAGTTCCCAGGCTGGGGGTCAAACTGGAGCTGCAGCTGCTAGCCACAGCCAGAGCAACACGGGATCCAAGCAGTATCTGTGACGTACATCACAGCTCACAGCAATGCCAGGTCATGAACCCACTGAGCGAGGCCAGGGATGGAACCTGCATCCTCAGGGATACTAGTCAGGTTTGTTTCTACCGAGCCACAATGGGAACTCCAGAATTTTTTTTTTTCTTTTGGAGTTTCTGCTGTCTATTTATTTATTGTATGTTTGTATGTTGAAAGAAGAAAGATGCCTTTTTCATCTCTTTGCTATGATTTTTGAGCTTCAGAGTCACTCTTTATGTTGAACACAATCTGCTTTCTTCTTTAAGTTCTTTTTTCATAAACCACTTCTGTTCTAATTTGAACCAATTACTTTATAGGCACAACTGTCATCTCAATACTTTTTTCGATTGCCTGCTCTTTAATGGATCCCATGGCTTCCTCATCTTGGATTCCCCTGTTGTTTTCTTCTTAATTTTCCTGAGTAACTACTCCTTAAATATAGCTTTTTTTTTTTCTCAAAAGGGTGCATGGGAGTTAAATTTCAAGATTCTTTGCATATCTGAAAATTTCTTTATGTGCTTTTATGTTTCTTATGTCCCATATTTGTCCCTTCTGTTGAGTATGTAATTCTAGGTTCAAAATTACTTTCCCATAGAAATTCTATCTTAGCATCCAGTACTCTTGAGAAGTCTTGTTAGTACTGACTTTTTAGAGGTTAATTGTTTTCTCTGTCTTTAGAAACCTTTATAATCTCTTTTCCCTGTGTCCTGCTTAACACTACATGGGTCCTTTCAATTTGAAGATTGGTGCCATTGTTTAGCTATGGTAGAGTTTTTTCTCCATTTCCTCCTTTCCATAAACTGCTTCCTCTATCTGGAATGATTTTTAGTTGGATGTGACAACTCCAAAATCCATGTTGCTTAATGTTTATCTTGTTTTCTCTCCTTGGCTTATGTAAAGTGTTCTGAGAGATATCCTTAAGTTTGTTTTCCTGATGTTCTCTTTTTATTTATTTTTATTGTTATAGATGATTTACAATGTTTTGCCCATTTCTGCTGTACAGAAAAGTGGCCCAGTTTTATATATATATATATATTCTTTTTCTTATATTATCTTCCGTCATGGTCTGTCCCAAGAGACTGGGTATAGTTCCCTGTGCTGTACAGTAGGACCTCATTGCTTATCCATTCTAAACGTAATAGTTTGCATCTGTTAAGCCCACACTCCCAGTCTGTCCCTCTCCCTTCCTTCTCCCCCTTGGCAACCACACATCTGTTCTCTATGTCTCTGAGTCTGTCTCTGTTTTGTAGATAGGTTCATTTGTGCCATATTTTAGATTCCACATATAAGTGATATCATATGGTATTTGTCTTCTCTTTATGACTTACTTCACTTGGTATGAGAATCTCTAGTTGCATTCGTGTTGCTGCAAATGGCATTATTTTGTTCTTTTTTATGGCTGAGTAGTATTCCATTGTGTATATGTACCATATCTTTTTAATCCATTCATTTTGTTGATGGACATTTAGGTTGTTCTCATGTCTGGTCTGTTGTGAATAATGCTGCTATGAACATAGTGGTGCATGTATCATTCTGAATGAAAGTTTTTCTGGATATATGCCCAAGAGTGGGATTGCTAGATCATATGGTAGTTTTATAGTTTTCTGAGGAAACTCCAAACTGTTTTCTGTAGTGGTTGTACCAATTTACATTCTCTACATCTTGTCCAGCATTTGTTTTTTGTAGACTTATTAATGATAGCCATTCTGACTGGTGTGAGATGGTACCTCATTGTAGTTTTGATTTGCATTTCTCTAATTAGTGATGTTTAACATATTTTTCATGTGCCTACTGGCCATCTGTATGTCTTCTTTGGAGAAATGTTTATTAGGTCTTTTGCCACTTTTTTGATTGGGTTGTTTGTTTTCTTGCTGTTGAGTTGTATGAGTTGTTTGTATATTTTGGAGTTAAGCCCTTGTCGGTTGCATGGTTTGCAACTATTTTCTCTCATTTTGAAGCTTGTCTTTTCATTTTTCTTTTGGTTTCCTTTGCTGTGCTTGTAAGTTTGATTAAGTCCCATTTGTTTATTTTTGTTTTTCTTTCTATTGCCTTCAAAGACTGACCTAAGAAAACATTTGTACATTTTATATCAGAAAATGTTTTGCCTATGTTCTCTCCCAGGAGTTTTATGGTATCAGGTCTTATGTTTACGTCTTTAAGCCATTTTAGTTTATTTTAGTACATGGTGTGAGGGTGTGTTCTAGTTTCATTGACTTACATGCAGCTGTCCAGGTTTCCCAGCACCACCTGCTGAAGAGACTCTTTCCCATTTTATATTCTTTCCTTTTTTTGTTGAATATTACTTGACTGTTAGGTCTGGGTTTATTTCTGGCTTCTCTATTCTGTTCCATTGGCCTGTATGTTTGTTTTTGTACCAGTACCATTCTATCTAGATTAGTATAGCTTTGTAATATTGTCTGAAGTCTGGGAGAGTTACACCTTCCCCCCCGCCTCAGGATTTCTTTGGCAATTCTGGTCTTTTATGGTTCCATATACATTTTTGGATTATTTGTTCTAGTTCTGTGAAAAAACATCATGGGTAATTTGATAGGGACTGCATTAAATTTGTAGATTTCTTTGGGTAGTATCGTTGTTTTTTTTTGTCTGATTGTCTTTTTTTTTTTTTTTTTTTTTTTTTTTTTTTTTTTTTTTTTTTTTTTTTTTTTTAGGGCTGCACCTGTGGCATATGGAGGTTCCCAGGCTAGGGGTCTAACAGGAGCTGTAGCCACCGGCCTACACCACAGCCACATCAACACCAGATCTGAGCCACATCTGCAACCTACACCACAGCTCACGGCAATGCCAGATCGTTAACCCACTGAACCATGCCAGGAATCAAACCCGCAACCTCATGGTTCCTAGTTGGATTTGTTTCCACTGCACCACAATGGGAACTCCTAGTATGGCTATTTTAACAGTATTAATTATTCCAATCCAGGAGCCTGGGATATCTTTCTATTTCTTTGAATCCTCTTTAATTTCCTTGATTAGTCTTTTATATTCTCAGTGTATAAATCTTTCACACCCTTAGTCAGGTTTATTCCTAGGTATTTTATTTTGGGGGTACAATTTTAAAAGGTATTTTTTATATTCCTTTTCTAGTATTTCATTGTTAGTATACAGCAATGCAGCTGATTTCTGAATGTTAGTCTTGTATCCTGTTACTCTGCTGAATTTCTCAGTTCAAGTAGTTTTTGTGTGGAGTCCTTAGGGTTTTTTGTATATAGTATGATGTCATCTGCATAGAGTGACAATTATACCTCTTCTCTTCCAGCTTTGATATCTTTTCTTTTGTTTGTCTGATTGCTGTGGCTAGGACTTCCAATACTGTGCTGAATAAAAGTGGTGTCTTGTTCCAGATTTTAGTGGGAAGACTTTCAGCTTTTTTTCCATTGAGTATTAAATTGGTTGTGGGTTTGTCATAAATGGATTTTATTATGTTGAGATATTTGATGTTATATTGATATATTTTTGGCACAATCATAGCTATAATTTTCAGTAATTTAATCTTATTTTCTAATTGCCACTACTTTATAGCATTACATTTTTGTTTTGTATGATATCCTGAATGTCTTTGAGCATATTATTTGGGTTATTAAAAGTGTTCTTCTTTTGTTGAAATTATATCTTTCTTTTCTGACTTCATTTGTACTATCTGTTGGTCCCTCTCAGCTCAGTCTAAGTCTACCTGAATGATTCTTTCTTTACCAAATGTTTGGATTTGGTACAGTGCTGATTCTCAAATCTATGCCTTCAGCATATGCTGCTCTCTGTGGCCTCAGAATCATGTATCTATCTAGCCACTGCCTCTTGGAGAACTCTGTATAATATGTACAAAATCATCTTTTTTATGTTTCCTCTCTTAGGTTAACTGCCATCATCTCCTTAATTGTTTAAGCCAGAAATCCAGACATTGTCCTTGACTAATTGTTTCCCCTCTTCCCCATTCATGAAGTCCTGATGGCTGTCTTTCCTTAACCTCAGTCAAAAAGTGTCTTGGACAGTCTAACCACCATGACCTTGATCCAGACCCTCATAATTTTGCATTTTGACCTTTTCTAAAAATGATCCTGCCTCATATCTTTCCGATGCTTGAATTTCTGTTGCCTTCAGGGTAAAAATCTAAATATGACACTTCTTGCCTCCCTAGCCTCCTTTCCCAACACTTTTTCCTCTAAGTATCACACTTTGCATTAAACTATATATATAGTACCCTAAATATATTATACTAATTCTTGTTCTGGTATTTTTTAATTTGCTGATCCTTCTGCCCTCTATGCCCTTCCATGCATCTTCACTTGGTGAACTATTTCTCATCTTTTAATTCTCAACACAGACATTTCCTTCGTTGAAAAGCCTGCTGTGACCACCAGCCTGGACTAGGTTTCATTTTTTTCTGTGTACATTTAGCCTTACTTTTATCATGGTATTGGGATTGAACCAGTATGATGTAGTATTGTTATTATCATATTAATGTTAACATAATATGTAGTACCTCATTTTTCCTCAAGATAACTTTGATAGAGATTTTCATCTCCAAACTCTATACATGAGGAAACTGAAGCACAGAGAAATTAAGTAACTTGCCCAAGGTCACAGTGGTACTAAGTGGCAGAACTCTAGTATTTCAACCCGGTCTTATTCCCTTAGAGCCTATGCTATTTACCACAGTGCTGTATGCCAGTGAGTCTCACACTTGATTATGCATTAGAATCACCTGGAGGATCTTGTGATACCACAGATCACTGCCCTCACTTTCAGAGTTCTGCTCCGTAGGTCTGAGGTGGCAGATTCTCCTTTTTTTTTATTTTTTTTATTATGGGAAATCTCCTGATTTTTATTTTTATTATTTTTATTTTTTATTTAATGATTTTTGTTTTTTTTTCCATTATAGGTGATTTACAGTGTTCTGTCAATTTTCTACTGTACAGCAGGCTGACCCAGTCACACATACATGTATACATTCCTTTTTCTTACGTTACCATGCTCCATCATAAGTGACTAGATAGAGTTCCCAGTGCTACAGCAGGATCTCATTGCTTATCCATTCCAAAGGCAATAGTTAGATTCTCCATTTCCTTTTTTTTTGGGTCTTTTTGCCTTATCTAGGGGCGCACCCACGGCATATGGAGGTTCCCAGGCTAGGGTCTAACAGGAGCTGTAGCTGCCGGCCTTCACCACAGCCACAGCAATACCAGATCCAAGCCGCGTCTATAATCTACATCACAGCTCACGGCAACGCCAGATCTTTAACCCACCGAGCAAGGCCAGGGATGGAACCCACAACCTCATAATTCCTAGTCGGATTCGTTAACCTCTGCGCCACTACGGGAACTCCTAGACTTTCCATTTCTAACAAGCTGTAGTTGATACTTGATGGTGTTGGGCCACAAACCACACTTTGAGAACCACTGCTCTAGGCTACTAATCAACTTCTTTATTGAAATTCTCTTTCGTTGTCTTTATCTCCAGCTAAAATGGGAGTTCGCTCTCTCTCTCTTTGCTTCTTAGGGCTGCACCTGGGGCATATAGAGGCTCCCAGGCTAGGGGTCGAATTGGAGCTACAGCTTCCGGCCTACACCACAACCACAGCAATGCCGGATCCCAGCCGTGTCTGTGTCCTGCACCACAGCTCACAGCAACGCTGGATCCTTAACCCACTGAGTGAGGCCAGGGATTTGACCTGCATCCTTGTGGATACTAGTTGGGTTTGGAACCCGGTGAGCCGCAATGGGAACTCCTAAAATGGGAGTTCTTTAGGGGAGGAGTTAGTTGGAGTTAGTTGGTTTCTCTCTCTCTCTCTTTTTGGCTGCACTGGCGTCTTGTGAAAGTTCCTGCGCCAGGGACTGAACCTGTGCCACAGCTCTAACCAGAGCCACATCAGTGAGAATGCCAGATTCTTAATCCTGAACCATGAAAGCACTTCATCTCCCCCCCCCACTTTTTTTTTAAATCCACATTTCCAGCATCTAGCAAAGTAGTGTTGACAGGTGGTAGGCCCTCGATAACTATTTATTTGAATGAATGGATGCGCTATTGGTTCTGGCTTCTTTATTTAAGTGTATTTTCACCTGAATGAAATCTCTGCAGTTTAAGAAATATCTCAGGTTTTATCAATCACATATGTGATCGGCATACAGGGGCCATGCAGTCAAAGGTTTTAGAAGGCTAATTGTTAATTGTGTGACTTTAAAATACTTTGAAGCCAAAAGCCATATCTCTTATATTTGATTTACTGTTCTTTTTGGAGTGGACTGGTCGCTGTCTATTAGTTTATAATCTTTATGTAGAAAGAGGTTCCTTGGTGCTTTAGCAGATTTGGAAGTTTCTTTCTTAAACTAGCACCTTCCTTGATGTAAAATGACTCCATCGTAAATGTGATGGCTTATAGGAGTTGTGGTACATTTATATTCCAGTATTCAAGCTTCTTAAAATGCCTGTATGTCATGGAGTCACTGAGTGGAAGGTTGGGGGTCTTTTCTCAGCCCGCTCACTCTGGGTCACTAACAGCCAGGCATCCAGTGGAAAACAAACTTCTGATGGCTTGAGAGCTTTCTGTGTTAGTAGCAGTCAAAGTTGGACTTAATGGTATTTTCTTATATGTTACTTTTCTTGTGAAATAGGAACAACTACAATATATTTTTTTGTAACAGGGTTTGCAAGAACTTATTGAAAACATGAAAAGGCAGGTTGATCACCTTTGTGGAATCGCTTCACAAATGCAACGTTCTTTGGAGAAACCATTGTTGCTAAAGTGTGTAAGTGTTATGAGAACATTTTTCTACTTGGATAAACCTCTAGTTCATACAGATAACAATCAGTTAGAAGTGAGAGAGAACTGATAACTGTGCAGTGTTAGCAAGGCTGATCTGTATTTACCTTAGCAGCAGGTTGGAGACTAAACCTCTGTTGGAAGATGCTAAAGTTTAGGCTTGAGATATTGTGAAACTGAGTATTTTTATGCTTGCAACCGTAATGTATAAAATGGAATAAAAACGTAGGGTTGAAGAGAAATAAAATCATATCACCAAATTCAGCATTAAATACTCGACTGTGGAAAACAACATTGCTAGGAATAGAGGTATTATTAATTAAAATTTGCCAACTGTTTAATTCTTATTTTTACCCACAGATGATTTATACTGGCTTAGTGTCATTTTAGAGGTCATCTGGATTTATAAAAAATAGTTTAGATTGTATACCACATGGAGAAATTAAAGTCTAGAAGTCAAAGAAAGGAGCTTAACCCATTCTGTTCTCTTACCCTGAACAGGAAGATTGTAGCCCATCTTTGCCAGAGGGAAGGCAGGAAAGCAGTGACGGGACCAACCCTGTAGGAACATCTCTTCAGTCAGCAGCACTCCCTGAACTGCAGCAGCCAGTCCCCATGGAGAGTCCACCACTTCCCAAAATTGTCTCCACATATTCATTGCAGCCGTTTGTCACCCCAAGCAGCCCATTTCCTGTTCTTGCTATTCCATCCTGCTTTTCCAGTGAAGGTGCTGAAAGTACCAACAGTGTTATCTCATCTGCCAAGGCTGCCCTAGCTGTACCTACCGCAATTCTGCCACAAGGAGAACCCACTGCTGAGACGATGAACTATTCAACTGTAATGGGAAATAACAGCGTGGGCGCAGACACTGCCTTGCCATCTCTCTGTATCCCTCCCAATTTTGGTGAGTTTGAAATGGCACACAAAGATAGCATCCTTTAATTTAGATTAAAAAACATCCTTAATGCAGTTGTAGAAAATAGTGCAGAGATCCTGTTTATTCTTTGCTTGTTTTCCCCAATGACCACACTTTACAAAACTATGTTACGGTGCCACAACCAAGATATTGACATTGATACAACTCACAGAAGTTATTGAGGTGCCTCCAGTTTTTGCCTGTTTATGTGTGTGTATACTTTCACGTATGTATTTATCATCATGCAATTTTATCACATGAGTCCATCATAGTCAAGGTAGAGGTAATTTTCATCACTCAAGGACCATGCTAGCCTTCCCTTTCTCCAAGACCCATCCCTAACACATGGCTACCATTTATCTCTTCTCCATTTCTACAGTTTTGTCTCAGATTGTTATATAAGTGGAATAATACACTGTGTAACCTTAGGATTGGCTTTTTTCACTCAGCCTAATTCACTGTGGACTCATGCAGTTTGTGGCATCTATCAATAATTTATTGCTATTACTGCTGAAGTATATTTCATGCTATAGATATACATTTTGTTTATTTGCCTATTGAAGGATATTTGGGTGTTTTTTTCCCCAGTTTTTGGCTGTTAGGAGTAAAGCAGCTGTAAATATTCATGTACCCATTTTTGTGTAAATCAATTTTCATTTCTCAGTAGTTCATTTTTATTGATGAAGTTTTCCATGGTGTAGAAATGCAACAGTTTTTTTTTTTTGATATTCACACATTGAAGGATATCTGTTTTTTCTTTTCCTTTCTGGGTTTTTGGATACTACGCATAAAGCTGCTGTAAGCATCCATGTACTGATTTTTGTGTAAACATATATTTGCATTTCTTTGTCATGAATGCCAAAAGTGCAGTTTCTAGGACTTATAGTAATAGCATGTTTAGTTTTATAAGAAAGGGCCAATTTTCCAGAGAGGCTGTACCATTTTACATTGCTAACAGCAATGTGTGGGTGATCGTTTCTCTCCATCAGTATTTCTCATTTTTCCACTGTTACTTCTTCCTTCCTGATTCCTTCTTTCATAATATCCTTTCTGTTTGAAGATTTTTACTTTAGCTATTTTATTTATTTATCTGTATTTTTTTTTTGTCTTTTTATCCTTTTATGGCTGCACCCGTGGCATATGGAGGTTTCCAGGCTAGGGGTCTAATTGGAGCTGTAGCTGCGGGCCTACGCCACAGCCACAGCAACGTGGGATCCGAGGCGCGTCTGCAACCTACACCACAGCTCACGGCAACGCTGGATCCTTAACCCACTGAGCAAGGCCAGGGATCGAACCCCCAACCTCATGGTTCCTAGTTGGATTCATTAACCACTGCGCCACGACGGGAACTCCCTACTTTAGCTATTTTAAAGGACAAATCTGCTAGGGACAATTAAAAACTCTTTTTTTCCATTGTGTCAGAATGTCTTTATTTCCAGTTCTTTCCTGAAGTATAGTCTTACCCAGTGTAGAATTCACAATTGAGAGTTCTTGTCTTTCAGCACTTGAACAAGCTGTACTTACAGAAATGCCAGCAAAAGTGGAAACCAGCATGGAAAACAGCTCTCAGACAATGTCTTACCCAGCTTTGGTGGGACATGGCAGTGGCCCAGATACTGCCTCTGCACCTCTCTGCATTCCTCCCAATTTTGGTGAGTTTGAAATGATACCTATTTCAAGTAGCCCTGCTTCATCTACACCCATCAGCATCCTTCATGGAAGCTAGTGATAGCTCTTTTTTTAAATTAAACTTTTAATCTGTTGGTTATTTAAGACAGTCATAAAGTTTTATTTTTTATTTTTTTGGTCTTTTTGGGGCCACACCTGTGGCATATGGAGGTTTCCAGGCTAGGGGTTAAATCAGAACTGTAGCTGCTGGCAGATGCCACAGCCACAGGAACATAGGATCTGAGCCGCGCCTGCAACCTACACCACAGCTCACGGCAATGCCGGATCCTTAACCCACTGAATGAGGCCAGGGATTGAACCCGTGTCTTCATGGATACTAGTTGGGTTCATTAACCACTGAGCCATGAACGGAACTCCTAGTTTTAAGAAAGAATACAGGATGATCCTGTTTATCCTTGACCCATTTCTCCCAACAGTAACATTTTGCGAAACTATAGCAGAACATCACAACCCGCATATTGACACTGATACAATCTATAGATCTTATCGAGATTCCCCCAGTGTAATTGTATGATTTGTGTATATATGTTTAGTTCTATTTGGTTTTATCACATGAGTAGGTTTGATATCCACCACCCAGTCAAGATATATAACATTTCCATTACCATAAGGATGCCTCCTCGTGCCCTTTTATAACCCTACCCACCGCAGCATGCTTCCCTGGAGAGTCATCTGACTTGTATCGTGGTTCCTTCTTTGTTATTGCTGAGTACTATTCCATGGTGTCGATGTACCACCGTTTGTGTCTTGATTCATAGCTGAGGAACATCTGGATTTTTTCCCCCATTTTTCACTATTACAAGTAGAATGGCTATGACTGTTCACGTACAGGTTTTTGCATAAACATAAGTTTTGGTTTCTCCTAAATAAATGCCAAAGAGTACCCAAGAATGCTCTTGGTTGTATGGTAATTGCATGTTTAGTTATATATGAAACTGTCAAAACAGTTTTCTAGAGAAATCGTACCATTTTACTTTCCCACCAGCGATGATGGGATGAAGTTTCTCCACATCCATATTTCTGCGGCTTTCATTGTTCCTTCTTCCTTTGTGATCCTCCAAAATTTGTTCTTTCTGATAGAAAATTTTCCTTTAGCTGTCTTCTTTCTTTCTTTTCTTTTCTTTCTTCCTTTCTTTCTCTCTCTCTTTCTTTCTTTTTTTGTCTTTTGTCTTTTTAGGGCTGCACCTGTGACATATGGAGGTTCCCAGGCTAGGGGTTGAATTGGAGCTGTAGCTGCCAGCCTACGCCATAGCTATAGCAACGCCAGATCCAAGCCTCATCTGCAACTGATACCACAGCTCACGGCAATGCTGGATCCTTAACCCACCGAGCAAGGCCAGGGATGGAACCTGCATCCTCATAGATACTAGTCAGATTCATTTCCACTGAGCCACGATGGGAATTCCCTCCTTAAGCCATTTTTGAGCCTAAGTCAGCTAGTGACAAATTACTTACAGCTTTCCTTCATGTGAGGATGTCTTTATTTCCTCTTCTTTTTGTTTTGAGTTTGCATGTTCTTTTTTTCAGCTTTATTGAGGTCTAATTGACAAATAAAATTATAATATATTTTAAGCATACAGTGTCATGATTTAATGTACGTATGTATTGTGAAAGGATTTCCACCATCAGGTTAACACATTCCATCCTTTCACACATTTACTTTTGTATTTTTTTATTGTGAGAATGCTTAAGTTCTATTCTCTAAGCAAATTCTAGTTTTACAATATAGTATTATCAACGATAGTCATCATGTTATGAATTGGAGCCTCAGACTTTATTCATCTTATTACTGAAAGTTTGTACCTTTTACCAGCCTCTTCCTATATTCCCTCCACTTCCCAGCCACTGCCAGCTACCATTCCACTCTCTGTTTCTATGGGCTTGAATTTTTTTTTTTTTTATATTCCACATATAAGTGGTACCATGCAGTATTTATCTTTTTCTGTCTGGCTTATTTCACTTAGCATAATGCCCTCCAGATTCATCCATATTGTCACAAATCTGCTTCATTCTTGAAGGATTATTTTACTTGATATAGAATTCATAGTTGAAAATTCTTTTTTTTTTTTTTAAGGGCTGCACTCACAGCATTTGGAAGTTCCCAGGCTAGGGGTTGAATCAGAGCTGCAGCTGCCAGCCTATACCACAACCACAGCAGTGCCAGATCTGAGCCATGTCTGCGAACTGCACTTCAGATTGCAGCAACGCTGGATCCCTTAACCCACTGACTGAGGCAAGGGATCGAACCCATGTCCTCATGGATACGAGCTAGATTCTTAATCTGCTGAGCCACAGTGGGAACTCTGCATAGTTGAGAATTATTATTTTTTAGTGCTTGAAAGTATTTTACTTATAGAAATGTTGGTAAAAGCTCACAGTACCTGGAAAAGAGCCCTGAGACAACAAATTATCCACTTTTATTGGAAAACAGTAATAGCCAAGATTTTTCCTTATTATGTCACTACATTCCTTCCAGTTTTGATGAGCTTGAAATGATACTTTGGAGTTCCCGTCGTAGCTTAGTGGTTAACGAATCCGATTAGGAACCATGAGGTTGCGGGTTCGATCCCTGGCCTTGCTCAGTGGGTTAAGGATCCGGCGTTGCCGTGAGCTGTGGTGTAGGTTGCAGACTTGGCTTGGATCCCGCATTGCTGTGGCTCTGGCGTAGGCTGGAGGCTACAGCTCTGATTAGTCCACTAGCCTGGGAACCTCCATATGCTGCAAGTGCGGCCCTAGGAAAAGGCAAAAGGACAAAAAAAAAAAAAAAAGAAAATGATACTTTGATGTATATCATATTTAATCCAGATTCATCAATCTCTTTAGTGCAAAAATAGTGGTGGTGCTTTCTAATTAAAGTTTTTATTTTCAGAAAAATTTAGTTGCATGCGCAGTTATAATAAATAATACAGAAAGATCTTGTGTTCTCCATTACCCAATTTCCCCCAATGGTAACATCTTGCAAAATGATAGAATATTACCACAACCAAGATAGTGATGTGATACCATCCACAGATATTGAAATGTTCCCGGTTTCACTTGCATTAATATGTGTCTGTATTTAGTTCTGTACAATTTTGTCATATATGCAAGTTCACATATCCTCTACCACGAGCAATCCCTGAAACAGTTCTGTCATCACCATGATCTCTCATATTGCTCTTTTATAACCACATCTGTCTCCCTCCAGTTGACATTGTCCTCCATTCCTACCTTCTGCCAATGCAAGCATGAATCTGTTCTACAGATCTATTATTTGTCCCTTCAGCATAGTTATATAAATGGAATCATGCTGTGTTTGACATTGACTTCTGGAGGTTCATCCTATTGTATAAGTGATTCCTTCTTTTTTATATTGCTGAGTAGAATTTCATGGATGGTATGGATGTACCAGGGTTTACTTATCTGTTCATCTGTTGAAAACCTCTGGATTTCCTGTTTGTGGTTATTAGGGGTAAAGCTGATACAAATATTCATTCATAGTTTTAAATTTTGCCTCATTTTGGGAGTTCCCATTGTGGTGCAGTGGAAACGAATCCGACTAGTAACCATGAGGTTGAGGGTTCAATCCCTGGCCTTACTCAGTGGGTTAAGGATCTGGTGTTGCCATGAGCTGTGGTGTAGGTCACAGATGTGGCTTGGATCTGGTGTTGCTGTGGCTGTGGTGTAGGCTGGCAGCTGCAGCTCCGATTTGACCCCTAGCCTGGGAACCTCCATAAGCCATGAATGTGGGCCCCCCAAAAAAGAATAAATTTTGCCTCATTTTATTCATTCTTCATACAAGTTTTCACTTTTCTGGGTGAGTCCTCAAGGGTGCAATTTCTGGGTCCTATGGTAACTGCATCCTTAGTTTCACAAGAAACTGTTAAACTGATTTCCAGTGTAGCGGTACCATTTCCCATTCCTGCCAGCAATGTATGAGTGATCTAGTTTCTCTACATCCATATTTGTGCTCTTTCCATTGTTCTTTCTCCTTCTTAATGCTCCAGAATTCTATTATATCCTCTGTGTTAGCCGTTTTTAAAGCATAAGTCAGTGACAAATACTTTCGGTTTTCCTTTGTCGGTGAATATTTTTCTTGATTACTGGAGGATAGTTTCATCAGATATAGATATCAGGTTGGGAGTCTTATAGCATTTGAAAAACATTTTCCTTATAGAAATGTTTGTCAAAGCAGAAACCAGCCTGGAAAATAATCCTCGGATGATGAATCGCCCACCTGTCTTGGAAGATGGCAGTGCTCAAAAAACTTCATATTTTTTCATCCCTCCCGGTTTTGGTGAGTTTGAAATGATATGTATTACAAGTAGCACTATTTAATCTAGATTTATTAACACTCTTAATGTGAGCTAGTGGTAGCTTTTCCTGATTAAAAATTAAAATTTTTTTAAAGAAAATTTTAGCTGCACATGCAATTGCAAAAAATAATGCAGAAAGATCTTTACCCAGTCTCCCCCAAAGATAACATCTTGTAAAACTGTAGCACAAAAGCCCACCCAGGATATAGATGTTGATAAAATTCATAGATTTTATTTACGTATCTTCAGTTTTATATGCACTTGTGTGTGTTTGTGTTTATGTTTGCATGTGTATGTGTTTTCAGTTTTATATAATTTCATGATGTATGTTTCCATATCCTCTAGCACAATCAAAATTCAGAACATTTCCATCAGCACAAGGATCTCCCTATTGCCCTTTAAAACCACACCCACTTTTCTCCTCTCATGTTCCTACCCCTACCCTGCCCTTGGCATCTACTAATTTATTTTCTTTCTTTATAATTTTTCATTTCGAGAGTTTTATGTAGACTCACATAGCATATAACCTTTAGAGACTGCCATTCACCATAATTCCCTGGAGATTCATCTTATATCGGTACTTTTTTTTTTGGCTGTATCTGCGGCATGCCGAAGTTCCCAAGCCAGGGACTGAACCCTGCTGTTGAGACACAGCAGTGACAGTGTTGAATCCTTAAAAACTAGGCCACCAGGAAATTCCCAGTACTTTCTTTTTTATTGTTGAGCACTTTTCCACAATGTAGGTGTTCTACTGGTTGAAGAACTTCTGGGTTGTCTCCAGTTTTTGGCTATTTGGAGTAAAGCTACTATGAATGTTCCTGTATAGGCTTCTATATGAACATCAGTTTTTATTTCTCTGGGAGAATACCTAAGAGCACAGTTGCTGGGTCTTATGGTAGTAAGTGAGTTTTGTAAAATACTGCCAAACCATTTTCCAGTGTATCTGCACCATTTTTCATTCACACCAGTGATCTATGAGTGAGCTAGTTTCTTTGCATGTGTATTTCTGCTCATTCTATTGTTCTTCCTTCCTTCCTCATGTTCCAAGCTTCCCTCCTTCATCATATCCTTTTAGCCAGAAGATTTTCCTTTAACCATTTTTTAAGGGTAAGTCAGCCAGTGATGATGTCTCTATTTCTCCTTCATTTATGAAGGATAGTTTTGCCTGAAATAAAAATTACTATTGAGATTTCTTGTCTTTCAGCACTTGAAAATGTTTTACTTAACCGAAATCTTGTTCAAGCAGAGTCTAGCACAGAAATGAATTCTGAGACAATCAATTACCCAACTGTAACGGAAAATGACAGTGACCAAGATAGTGATTCAGAATCTTTCTTTCTCACTCCTGGTTTTGGTGAGTTTGAAATGATACCTATTATGGAGACTGCGGCAAGGTGGCGGAGGAGTAAGAGGTCACGCTCACCCTCTCCCACAAATACGTCAAAAAACGCATCTAAATATAAAACAAGTTGGACAAATCATCATCTGAATGCTGATTAATTTAAACCTCCAAAAACTGCAAGAAACCCTTGAAATAACTGGGTAGAACAACTGAAGAAAAAAAAAAAAAGATGAGAGAGAAAAGCAATTAGGACGGTAACCAGCATTCCAGGGAGGGAGCTGTGAAAAAGAAAAGTTTCCTGGGAAGAAAGCTAAACAACGATCAGCGGGTCAACCACCAACGGAACTAGAGGGACATCAAAGCCTGAGAAAAACGCAGCAGCTGGATTGAGATAGGAAAATCGGAGTTAGAGACCTGAATTCCAGCGCAGACACCACAGCCTGAGGCGCCGGGCGGTGCCTGGGAGCTAAGACACAGGTTCCTAAGGTTAGTCCCTGCGAGAGGGCAGAGGTCAGTGGCCACTGCGATTGCAGGAATAGGACAAGGAACAGCGATATTCTAGGATTTGTGGAGAGCAAAACCAGGACTGAGGGAACCGAGGAAGTCTGGTCCCGCAGGGGAGGCAAGCCTCCATTGTTAGGGAAGAGGAGAGCAGGAGGGGCTGGCCGCCATAGGAAGCAACTTGAACTAGCGCGCAGGGCTGGGCGACGGCGACCCGCCAAAAAGAGCGGAAGTGGGGAGGAGCCAGTGGAGGCTGCAGCTGTGGCGGCGGGAGCAGAGCCGTGCCTTGAAGCCCGTGGATGGAGCGTGGTGCCAGGTTGTGGACCCAGGTGCCTGCGCCAGCCAGCATCGGCGGGGGTGGCGGGGCCCTGGGCCGGTCCACGGACCTAGGCGACTGCATCAGCCCACAGAGCTGGTAGCTCTGGCAGGCGGAGCAGTACGCGACCACACAGAGCTAGCTTTCGCAGAGGAGCGGGGCCGGCGCCAGCCGCTGCCGCCTGCCCCAACAGACGAGAAAGCATCAGCGGAAGGGCGGAACAAATGCCAGCCTGCTGAGCCAGCCTCTGACGGGTACCGCTTGTGGTTCCAGTCACCTCAAAAGAGGACTTTGCAATCGAACACTAGTTTCCCGTGGCTCTCACTCCCAGGGGAAATCATACTTCCTGCTGCTGCTATTGCCAAATGCTTAAGACACCTGGTAGATCTGCCTAGAGCTCGCGACCACGTCCCAGGGCTGGGCAA